>VKOC01016307.1:0-26190 GCA_009364415.1 Spea multiplicata
AACGTCAAAATTCCAGTGGAGGCCCCATATTTCAATTTATATGCATTCAGATTCGTATGAATTGAAAATTTACTGAATTTTGGTGAGTTCAGCGAGACCAATTTGTTGGCCCACATTCACTCACAGTCTCACTCACTCTCATACATTCTCATTCTCGTTCACGCTCTCTCACACTCTCTTAATGTTTCCCTACCGTCTCTGCTGATCACTTACGCATCTTCTTTTTCATCTTTTATCTTTTATCTTCTCTTCAACCTACTATGTCGGGGACATAACCCGGTGGGGACTTCTGCAAAAATAGTGGCGCTTGCAGCGATGTCCTTTCCCCAATCCTCCAACTGGGGGAAAGGATGTCACCGAAAGCATCCAGTAGCAAAAATGTTTTGGTATGTCCCTGTTGGCATTGTGGACAATATTATGCCTCCAACTTTGTGGGAGCCATTTGGGGAAGGCCCTTTTCTATTTCAGCATGACTGTGCCCCAGTGCACAAAGCAAGGTCCAAAGACGTGGTTAGATGAGTTTGGTGGGAAGAACTTGACTGGCCCGCACAGAGCCCTGTCTCCAAAAAACACCCTTGAACTGGAATGGAATTTGCGAGCCAGGCCTCTACCGTTTAGGTCCCAAATATATCGGACCTTTCCCTATTTCTGGTATCATTTCCCCTTCGGCCGTTGAATTGAAGTTACCTAGTTCTATGGCTATCTATCCAGTTTTTTCACGTTTTTCATTCATTATTGAAACCATGGATGGCCAACCCATTTCCTGATTGTCACCCTAATCCACCTCCTCCCGTACTCATTAATAATAACACCGAATATGAAGTAGAGGAGACTCTGGATTCCCGGGACCATCGTAATAAATCTTATATGTTGGAAGGGGTATGACCCTGATGAAAACTCCTGGGAAACTGCTAGCGAGGTTCATGCTCCCAGTCTTGTCTTTTCTTTCCATCGCGTCCGGATCGGTCAGGTCCCTCGAGAGAGGGGGAACTGTCAGGGTCCCCGCTTGAGACCCCACGTTGCGTCCTCTGCTCCCTCCTCATCCGTCTACCGCATGGCTGTTTCTGGGTGCACGCGTGCCCTCACCAAACTTTATCTATCCCTCAGTATCACTCAGTGCTCAGGTATTGTGTCGTTTAGACCCTCTTTCCCTTGCTGTGTTATTTCTTGCTGACTTCCCGTGTACCAGACCCTTGCTATTCTATAAGATTTGCTAATTTCCTGTGTACCAAACCTTGGCCATTATATGCAACTCTGCTGGCCTCCGTGTTCCTGACCCCGGCTATCTTTATTGACCCTGGCTATTGAAATACACCTGGCGCCTCTATCTGCCATCTGACATGTTGTCAGGTGATGTACTTGAGACTATATCTTCAGCTCATGGAAAAAGGCCCCAACAAATAATAAAAGGTAAAGTTACTAGATGGATTAAAAAATAAAAATGCACCACCAAATTGTCTGTCTCACTTAAAATTGATGAGGAAAAATCTGAAAAAAGACATTTAGTTATACCTAGGAAATATACAGTGGATAGAAAAATTAAATGACTCTGATTATCTGATTTTCTGCTTTAATTGTTGATCTACAGCTAAGTCACAAGTATAGACAAATGCAAAGTACTTAAGCAAACAACGCACAAACAATTATAAAGTCTCATATGTTTATTGAACACATACATTAAACATTCACAGTACTGGTGGAAAAAGTAAGTGAACTTTTGGATTTATTAGCTGGTCAAACCTCCTTTGGCAGTAACCCCAAACCAGCGCTTCTGCTATCTTCCAGATCAGACCTGCACAACATTCAGGTGAAATTTTACACCAATCTTCCTTACAGAACTGCTCAGAAGTTCAGCCATATTCTTAGGATGTCTCTTGAGATAATGCTGAAGCATCTCTAATTGGTTAAGGCCCAGGCTCTGACTTGGCCACTCCAAAAGGCGGATTTTCTTGTTTTTTAACCCATCCTGTAGTAGATTTACTTTGATGTTCTGCTGCATTACACAACTTCTACTGAGCTTCAGCTGGTGGGCAGCCACCCTGACATTATCCTGTATGATACCTTGATAAGAATTCATTGTCCCCTCGGTGATGACAAGCTGACCAGGCCCTGAGGCAGCAAAGCAGCCCTAAATATTGATTTTATAGCAAGACAGGAGGCTTCGTATTTTGCATTAACCTTCTTTACTGTTAACCTCCAGCAGCAAAACAGTTAACAGAAACAATAAAAACAACCAATAAGAACACAGCAACAAGTCTATAAAAGTCTGCACATCTTGGCACTCCTCCTCTTTCTTTGCTGCTTAACCTCCAGGTGAGAACATTCCAGTATCTTCTATTTACATTACTTAGTTGGTTTTTCTATTGCCACTACCCTTATCTTTATTATTATTGTTATTTATATTTCAATTACCTGCGCTGTGTTTCACGCGTTTTTTTCCTCCTCCCTGCCCTGGTGCGTCGGCCTATTGTTGGCCACGTGCCCCAGGGCTCCTTTACACCCGGGCGGATCTCTGCCCGTGGGTTATTTATCTGTCCTGCCCCTCTTCTGAGGTTGTTTTTCCCTCTCCGCGAGGTGGTTCTTCCCCTCGCAAGCGGTGTGCTGCCACGTTTTCCCATGCAGCGGCCCGCCATTTTTCGGCTGCGCGTTCGTCCTCTCACCTGTGGCGGTTCGACTCCTTACCGTTGCGGCGGGCTCGCCCCCTGTGGCGGCTCGTCGCCCTCTCCGCGCGGCGGTTTATTTTCCCTCCCGCGCTCTGTCCCGCCTCTTTGCGGCCCATCTCGTCTCCATTCCGCGGCCTTCATTATTGCCGCGGGACGTCCTATTTTTCTTTGAACGGCGGCCTTGTTTACCGCGGGGCCTCCGTTCCCTGTGTCCCGCGGCGTGGTGGTGGCTCTGGTGTTTTCCGGCGGCCTTCACCACGCTGCGCATTATTTCTTCATTATTTATTTTGTGTTTGGGCCTTATCGGCCGCATTGTGTGCAAATTTTCTTTTTCCTTACAGGTAGCTTCACACCACAGATTGCTTTTAAAAGTTGTTTTTCTTTTACTGTGGCCCAATACTCCCAAGTTGGATTTTAACCCCTTCAGTATTTCCTGGGTGAACCCCCTGCTGCCTAGGGCTTCCTCATTGCCCTCTATTTGCCATTGAGTGAACCCCCTTTCGGCCTTACGGTGACCCCATCGCTTATATCAAGGGTAAACCCCTGCGGTTATCATTTGTGGTGAACCCCGCTCTGTGCCCACGTTACGGACTGCGTTCAGCCTCTCCCAGGGGTGACCCCCTGTTCAGCCCTTACTGCCATATTGGGTGAACCCCAGTTTACTGCCGACATCCAAACTCGGATTTTACTCACTCCTGTAATTTTTGTGTTCCCATAGACACATTTGGAGTGCAATGGCTGACGAATCTCAAACTCAAATTCCTGCCGCTGTCCAAGCCTGGCTCCGCTCCGCCCTGGCGGCGTCTTTCCCTACTGCGTTGGAGGAACGCCATTCTGCTCGCCCTTCCTCGCCTCCCGCTTCCCCTGCTGAGGTGGAGGATTCTGACACTGGCGGCCTTGCATCCCCTGCGGCTACGGCAGTTTCTCACAAGCGCACCTGGGACGAATTGCCCTCCACATCTGGGAAGGGAAAAGCTCCGCTGAAGAAACCCCGCAGTTCAACCTTTCCTATGGTTTCCCCTACTGAAGACCTCACCGACTACGAGGTTCTAGATGAATATTGTGGCTCCTCTGGTCCGGCCTCCCCATTGCGGAACCAGGACTTCGCTCCAGATCCTCCCAAGATCTCTTTCAACCCGTCTCACGCTCCGGATCAACCTTTTGAGGTCACGGATGATCTGGGTACCCCGCTGTTTGACCCCAGGGTGCTGCGCCACCCTCGTTCCTCGGAATGGACACCATCTGCCCACATTGCAGAGTTCCTGAGGTTCTGGATTCATCGCCCCCTGGATAAAGAGGTGCGCCAGAGGCTCCGCTCGGAATGTCCTAGACCCACGGTCCGGGACAAAGTTCTTAATACGCCAGAGTTTGATCAGACCTTTGTGACTTTTCTAACCAAGAATGGCAAAGACCCTCGCAAGGGCATTGAACTGGGCTTGCGCTCGGCACAGGATAAGCTCCTCAATGTAGCGGGCCCCTTGACCCAAGTGTTCCAAATGGCCGACGAGGCCATCTCTGACGGCTCTCCCCTGGATCCCCATCTGGTCCGTGACTGGACCCAGAGAGCTTTATGTTTGCTGGGCAACGCCAACTGTGCGATATCGTCTGAACGACGTAAGGCGGCCCTATTTAAATTGGATGCCAAATTGGCTGAATTGGGCCCCAAGGAACTGGACGCTGACGCCAAGGGTCTACTCTTCGGCGAGAAGTTCATCAAGGACCTCAGTCAGCACGTCAATCTGACCTCGCTCAACAAGGCCCAGAGTAACATGAGACGTGTCTTTCGCACAGGAACTCGTTTTTCCCCCAGTGCTGGTCGGCAGAGGGGTCGTGCCGCCAGCAGAACGGCCTCGCTGGCCTCTAGACCCCGCTTTCCAGACGCCTCCACCACCTACCGTTCCCAGTTTCGAGTCCCATTCTCCAGAGGTGGATACAGAGGCAGAGGCTACACGTGCACCAGAGGAAGATCAGCCTCAGGTAAGACTGATTCATATATTTCCTCATATTCCTGTCGGGGGTCGGCTCGCCCATTTTTTCCATGCTTGGTCTCGCCTTACGTCCGATCCCTGGGTCCTTCAAACTGTAGTGGGTTTCCGTCTGGAGTTCCTTTCCACTCCTCGTCAGAGTTCTCCACCTCCACTCCCCAGGTTGTCTCATGATGCGGCCTCCTTGGTCCACTCCGAGCTCTCTTCCCTTCTAGAGAAGGGTGCCATAGAACGGGCGCTCTCCCCTCCGTGTTTCGTCAGCAATATCTTCCTGGTGCGCAAGAAATCGGGGGAGTTCCGCCCCGTCATCAACCTTCGGTCTCTCAACAGACATGTGATGTATCGTCACTTCAAAATGGAGGGTATTCATCTCCTCCGCGACCTGCTAAGGGAGAACGACTGGTTCTCCCGCCTTGACCTCAAGGATGCCTACCTTTCTGTCCCTGTCCGTCTCGACGATCGGAGATTTCTTCAATTTCGCTGGCGAGGCCTCCTCTGGCAATTCACCTGCCTTCCGTTCGGACTCAGCTCCGCCCCATGGTGCTTCACCAAACTCCTGAAGCCCGTCATGGAGTTCCTTCGGGCGCGCGGGATTCGCTCCATAATTTACCTGGACGACATCCTTCTCATGGCCCAGGACGTCGAGTCCCTTCGTCGCGATACCTAACTCGCGGTTCATCTGCTTCAGGACTTGGGCTTCGTTATCAACGAGGCCAAGTCGGTCTTGGTTCCGACGCAGACGATTCAGTTCCTCGGTTTCTCTCTCGACTCGGTGGCGGCGGTCCTCAGGCTCTCTCGCGACAAGGTCCTGGTCATAAAGAAGGAGATTCGCAGGCTCCTTCGTGGCGGCCTGGTTTCTCTTCGAAATCTCGCCAGAGTCATTGGCTTGCTCTCTGCGTCCATTCAGGCCATCTTTCCGGGCCCGCTCCACTACAGGGCCCTCCAGCGACTGAAGACGCGGCATCTTCGCGAGTCGGCCTCCTTCGACGCGATGATCTCCTTGTCAGACGAGGCTCGGCTGGAACTCCATTGGTGGTTGGTCCACATGGATGCGTGGAACGGCCGTGCCATTTTCGGGTCAAGCCAGGATTTCGCCCTGGACGTCCCGGGGGTCCGTGGACTTCGGAGGAACGCGACCTTCATATCAACTGTTTGGAGCTCATCGCGGGCTCGTTCGCGGTTCGCAGTTTCCTGAAGGGGGTTACTCACTGTTCCCTAGTGTTGCGCATGGACAACGTCTCCGCCGTCCGCTACATCAACAGGCTGGGGGGCTCGAGATCCAGGCTCCTCACAGAGCTCACCAAGGAGCTCTATCAGTTCTGCCTGGACAACCACTTGTCCATCCGCGCGGAGTACCTGCCGGGCAAGGAGAACCTCATGGCCGACTGGTTCTCCCGGCATTGGAGGGACGTGAGCGATTGGCATCTCCTTCCAAGCGTGTTCCACTCTCTCCACCTTTGTCGCGGTCCCCTCCATCTGGATCTGCTCGCGTCCAGAGCGAATTGTCAGACAGACGCGTTCTTCAGTTGGCTCCCGGATCCGCTATCCTTGGCGGTAGATGCCTTCCTGCAGTCGTGGCCGCTCCAGGGAGCGTATGCCTTTCCCCCATTCAACATGATCCTCCGGACTCTCCATTCCGTCAGGCGTCAGGGTGTCTCAATCCTTTTGATAGCACCCCTGTGGAGGACACAGCCGTGGTTCCCGTTGCTTCTGGAACCCCTGATCCTTCCCTCGACCTGGGATCTGCTTCGGGATCCGGAGGGGAACCCTCACCCTCTCATCCTCGAGGATCGGTTGACTCTCGTGGCCTGGTCGGTTTCCGGGGATCCTGGCATGTGCCGGGCTTATCGGAGTCGGCTCGAGATCTGCTCTGGGGATCCTGGGCTCCGGGAACCAGACGGTCCTACCTCCAGGCTTGGCATGCCTGGGGTCGCTGGTGTTTGGCTCGACACCTTGATCCCCTTACAGCTCCTGTGACGGCGGTTCTTAATCTTTTGGCCCATCTTTTTTCCCTGGGTCGGTCTTACCGCACCATTAACTTGTTCCGTTCGGCCATCTCGGCGGCTCACGTTCCGGTTCAGGGCTCGGGTGTAAGGATCCAGCGGTCTGCCGTCTTCTTAGAGGTATTCCTCGTTTGTTTTTTCTCCTGACGGGGTATCAGTCTCCGTTTTTCGTAGAACTAAATCCAGTTCTACTTCTGTCTCTTACCCTTATTTTCCTGACCGGCCGCGCCTTTGCGTGGCTCGCTGTGTTCAGGCTTATTTGGCCCGATCGGCCCCGTTTCGGTCTTCCTCCTCTGGTCCATTTTTCATCTCCTACGTGCGTCCTTTTCGGCCTGTCTCTGTTCCCACTCTCTCCAGGTGGATCCGGTGGATTCTCGTTTTGGCCGGTGTTGATAGTTCCTTTGGGGCTCACTCGGTCCGCGGTGACGCATCCTCCGCGGCTTTCTCCGCGGGCTGTTCCCTTTCCGACCTTTTATCAGCGGCGGATTGGTCCAGGGAATCTACTTTCCAGACTTTTTATTTTCGGGCCCCGGCTCACGCCGCTTTGGCGTTGGTTTCGGGGCGTTAAAATTGCAAAATACGAAGCCTCCTGTCTTGCTATAAAATTAGGGATTAATCTAGCCTTGGTGCAGTATTAATCTAAATTTTATTAAAGACAGGAGGCGAGTATTTTCCCGCCCTTCCCCTTCCCTTATGTCTTGGGGTTTTGTTGGGGGGATTGTTGTCGGGCTGTTATTATTATATTGTCTCATTACCGTACCTGGTGTTTTTTCTGTCATGCTTGGCATATGGTTGCGTGGTACTTTCACGATTCTTTGTTTTCCCAGGTCGTCCTCCGGTTGTCTGAGGTTTTTGACGCTGCTGTGGTCCTTCTCAGCGTGGTTTTGAGTTCCTGTGTTTCTTCCGGGTTGTTCCTGACTGTCGGTTCAGCTTCTGCGCAAAGAAAGAGGAGGAGTGCCAAGATGTGCAGACTTTTATAGACTTGTTGCTGTGTTCTTATTGGTTGTTTTTATTGTTTCTGTTAACTGTTTTGCTGCTGGAGGTTAACAGTAAAGAAGGTTAATGCAAAATACTCGCCTCCTGTCTTTAATAAAATTTAGATTAATACTGCACCAAGGCTAGATTAATCCCTAATGTAAGAAATATAACTATTTGTACCCAAATATATATATATATTCTTCCGTTCTTTTGGGGACAGGTGGCAAAGAAACACACGCACACAGCAATATATATTTTTAAGAGTATATTGACAATTAAACTATAGCAATTAATGGTCTCAAGTTACAATACAACAACAAACGCAAACACGAGTAACACTGACAAACCTCACTACTACATTATCGTAATATTAACACCTCTTAACCAGACTATTTACCACAATACTGCAATATATCATAATGACAACACTAATCCTTACTCCAATTAACAAAGGAGGAAAACACAATACAAAATATAACCGTAAAACAATATAGTTACCACCAACGTCCCAATGATATCTTGACCTGAAAGGACACCGGCAGTCTAAGTACACCCCCAAGGATCCTCTGCACACAGCAATATCTTGAGTTTCTTTCTTGGGAACCAATCAGTCCTTGGGATAGGTAGCTTTTTATCCTTGTTCTCTCTCCTGGACCTTCCTTTTGACTGGTTCTGTCCCTCCTTTTTTTATGGTCTGAGGTTTTTGTTCTTATACAGTATTTCTGGCCATACTAAGTTATGGACTCTGCCTATCTCTGTCTTTGGTTATCCAGTTCATCCAATCAAGGGCCATTGTTAAGATATGGAAATTGCTCAGTTGTCCATTGCCATGTTTCCATTGGCCAGAAGTCCACTATAACTCGAGCCGACTATGAATATTCGAAAGGATGTTGTGAAGGTCCACAATAGCTGGAGCCGGCTGCGAATATTCAAAAGGATGTTGTGAAGGTCCACAATAGCTGGAGCCGACTCTGAATATTTGAAATATCAGTTATATTCTAACATAAATATTAAAACACATTATTTTTCTTACACTAATTTACTGTCAATACTAACTGAAAATGAACTGTTAGCCTAAAGTTAGGTTGTAAAGTTAGGTCTGGAAATATTTGGACACTGACACAATTTTCATATTTTTTGGTTTTGTGCACCACCACAATGGATTTAAAATGAAACAACTGTAATGCAATTTAAGTGCAGCTTTAATTCAGGGGGTTGAACAAATATATTGTATAAAACGTTTAGGAATTGTAACAATTTTCACACACAGTGCCCTTATTTCAGGGGCTCAGATGTAATTGGACAAATCAACACAATTATAAAAAAAAATGTAAATTTTTAATACGAATCCTTTGCCGGCAGTGACTGCTTGAAGTCTGGAATGCATGGACATGACCAAACGGTGGGTTTCCTCCTTTGTTTGTTTTTTTCTGCCTTAAGTTTTGTGTTCAGCAAGTGAAATGCATGTTTGATCAGGTTAAGGTCAGATGATTGACTCAGCCATTGCAGAATACTGTATTTCCCATGTATAAGAAACACCTTTTTTCGAAAAATGCAGGGTCTAAAAACTAGGTGCGTCTTATACTGTGGTTATAGATTGCAGTTACTACTTACAATCCCTCCCTGCAGTCACTCTGATGATTGACCCCACCCCCTTCTTCTTCCCAGTCCCTCCCTGCAGTCACACTGATGATTCGCCCCGCCCCCTTCCTTATAGCATCCATACTGCTCAACAACTCATCTAACAGTAAATATAAAATTAGTATTTGGGCTGCTGAAAGTTAGGGGAGGTGGGGGTTACTTTAGGGGCAGTTATGGTTAATGGGGTATTTAGGGTTAATTTAGTGACAGTTATGGTTAATGCGGTGTTGAGGGTTAATTTAGGGGCAGTTATGGTTGATGGGGCCTTTAGGGTTAATTTAGGGTTAATTTAGGGGCAGTTAATGGATGGGAGTTATGAGGATGATGATCATGAGTTTTATGATGAAAAAACTATGAGTTCAATAACTTTATGTAATAATTTTTTTAAAAAAATTCAGCCCCAAAATTAAAGTGCGTCTTATACATGGGAGCCTATTATACATGGGGTATCCCTTGAAAAATGGATACATATTAAATTGAAGCTGTGAGACTGCACCGTAAGCCCATATTCATGATTCCACTTGAACTTGAATTTATTTTGATAAACAGCCATAATAACAAAACAAGTGTCAGTGTCCAAATATTTCCGGAACTGTATATTTTATATTGAAAATGTATACTGTATGTATGATGTTATTAACTGCACTGTATACGCATAATTCTACTCTTAAATTATACTTCAATAACAGTTGTTTATTACTTATTTAGATAACATATCTCATAGAGCTGTACATTTAGAAGGTTATAGCTACAGTTCTAGCATGGAGGGTCATTCCGAGAAGCTGGAACTGTGCAAGCATCCGGACAAAAAGCTGCAGGAGAGGTAAGGGCAGCTATAAATGTTTGCTTGTACTGTATGGGAGCATAGATGTATGTATAGCTGTATGTGAGCATGGATGTCTATGTGTAAGTGTGTGTGAGCATGGATATGGATGTATAAGTGTCTATGAGCATATATGTGTAAGTGGTCTGAGATGCAGTTGTTTTGATGTTTGGGGGCACTGACACTGGCACTCCCTCCCTTTATTTTATGATGTGGCATGTGGTTATGTGACCTTGTTACTAATTTTCTTTGTTTTGTTTCAGGATTTTGTCACAGCCAAGGGGGCGGTAGCTTGCCAGGTTGCCGGGGGGTGTTATGTGGTTATTGCCACTGGTGTTCAAGTCTCGGTGGGAGGTTCCTGGCTGGGCGGTTGCTGGAACCTCAGGTGGGGGAGGAGCATCATGGTATGCCCTCCCATACGGTTATGCTTACGGTTCGGCACCGGTTGGTCCTGGCAAGCTTACGGGTGTTTTATGGTATTTGGGTCATTGCCGTGTTAATGCACCTTTTTATGTTTACAGGTTGCGTGGCAATGACGTTAATAAATTGGCTGTGGCCTTTATTCATCCCACATTTGGTGTCTGTGTTTTTATTGGGGGGTGGTTATCTGGATGACATAGCCCGAGAGTCAAGGCTACCCCTGTCATTAAATAATTTAGCCCTTTGGTATACTTTTGTGATTAGCAATCATCATAGGGAAAACATGATCACCTTGATGCAGCATCTTGTGTTGTGTTTATTGGTTACCTGTCATGTGCACCCCATCAAGGGGGTTACCTGTTGTGTCCGCCCCATCCAGAGGGCTGCCAGTCGTGTGTGCCCTATCCAGAAGGCTGCCAGTCATGTGCGCCCCATCAAGAGGGCTACCTGTCATGTGCTCCCCATCAAGAGGGCTGCCTGTCATGTGCGCCCCATCAAGAGGACTACCTGCCATATGCACCCCATCAAGAGGGCTGCCAGTCGTGTGCGCCCCATCCAGAAGGCTACCTGTACCTCTCTAAGAGTATCCAGACTCTTGAGTATGCTGGTTCCTGGGTTGCCTTGTTTATACAGTTCTACCGTTAGAGAGCGGGCCTTCCTTCTGTTGATGTTCCTATTCATGCCTGGAGGCCGCTCCTTCTGAGGGGGATACTGTCACGTTCTACCCAGGCTGCGGAGCTGCATATCTCTGTCTTTCTACAGTTTCTCTGTTTTGCTATGATCCATTCCTGGATTTCCTTTTGCTCTGTTCTGATCTTCTATTCCTTGCTTCCAGTGGTGCTCTTTGCTTCAGCTCTGTTTCCTTTATAAGGTGTGCCCCACCCCTTATGTTTGTCTCAGTCTGCAGTCTAAAGGTATGTCGCATTACTCATTGGTATGTGTTTAGATTTCTTGTTTGGTTTGTTTAGTACTTCCATACGCAGGGTTTAGCCTTAGGACCAATCGTCTATTGGAGTACTTTGGCGTAGTGGTGGGCTAAGCATACTATGGCCTTAAGATGTGACATAATCTCCAACTGTTATCATATAGTCCTAGGCTAGTTCCTGTATTTATGTGTGGGGTATCCTGTCTTGTATCCCCAGTAGAGGGGTGTCCTGTCCTGTTCACATTATGTATATCTTGTCTGGTTACGTTTCTTGCCTGGTCTCCCTGTCCTTTGCTCGCTATGTTTCAGCTGTTACTCTGCTTAGCTTTCACCCTCCCAGCCTGCAGCATCCCACACATGACTCTAGTGCTATGTCTCATGCCTGCTCCAGGGTGCCTGCAGGATATCATTTTACTTCATTCTGGACTATATCCGCTGCTATATCAGGGCGCTGGTATGTGGCTGCAGAACCCTAGATGCTCAACACCCGGGTGAGTGCAGTTGCCCTGCACCAGGCCCTGTCCTGTCACTTCACTTCTGCATCCTGAACTCTATCTTTGGGTGCCCTGGGCCATTACAGTCATCTGTATGGACCCAGTTCCTGACAACAGAACCTGACTGTTTCTTTGACTCCGCTGCCTTCCATTGTCCTGACCCTGGCTACTAAACGGCTGACCCTGGCTATTGATTTTTGGACTACGCTGACTTCCGTGAACCTGACCCTGGCAACGTGTAGTGATCTATGCTGCATTTAGTTAATCTGGCCCTGTTTATGCTTTTGGCCTTGGGTTATCCTGCATACCGGACTCCTCCACCTCCCACACCTTACAAGAGGTAAGTCTAGATTTACTCAAGACTTACCTGACTATGCTACTCCTTTTCCCGGTGGGGACAATTACCACGCTGCAACCCTGGATCTTCCTCCATCGAGGGGTGTCACCCCTCTCAAAGTGCCATCTGGGTCCTATGGGCCCACTAACTCTAATTCACTATATATATATATATATATATATATATATATATATATATATATATACACACGTGTATGTTTGTAGACCCTCAATGTATTAGCCTCTACAATCCCTGCTGTTCCATTTATCTACCAGCCTTTCAGTAAAGTACATTTAAGCCTCTGACCCTCTACTTTTAGATTATGATCACTTGTGCTAACATTTTTTTCCTTCAAAAAAGCTGTGCTGTCAAAATAACACTAATGTAATTTACTACCCCTGCTTTTGTAATACTCTTCTTCAGTTGGAATACATTTAACTTAACATCAAAGCTAAAGGAGTTTTTTTATTACCTAACCTTTTTTTTCTAGAATTCACCCCATTCACTAAATGCTAACTGGAAAAATTACGTATTACATACACCATGAAAGCTCATATTACACGTAACACACAAAACGCGTCATATATAGAATTCAAACCAGTAATCGCTAGAGGGACCTTCTGAACATCAGACAATGAATCCAACTTGTGTAACAGTTATATAATAAAATTGTTTCTTTTTTTTTTTTTAACGGAACAAATGAAGTGTAATATTGTTATATAACATGTTTTTTTTTCTATTTTAAAAGTTTTACAATGCAGAATGAACAAAAGGGATGTTGAAAGTGTCTTTTAAAAACACCTCTTTGTCTCAGAAGGTTAAGTGTGTCATTCTGTAGAGAAAAACAAGGTGATTGCATGAATATTAATAAGGTATCTGCATTGATATGGTTTGAAGCAAAATGGTGACACTATGCTGCTTAACTAATAAAATAGAAATTTGAAGATAATCATGAGTCTTTAGCGATAACATTAATCTTTTTTACATTATTTTTTTTCCGATGGGTTTTTGAAGAAAGCTAAAATTGAGGTGATAACCAGTTTGTTTTGCAAAGAAGAATTAAAGGTTCTTTATGACAATATACCAATAAATCGTAGCATCCACCGTGGCTGACATGGCTTAGTAAATAGCTAATTTATAATGTTATGGGACTGACTATAAAAAGACCATGATTCTTGTATTTCTAACAATTTACATCTTTTCAGCTTGAAAGAGAGCAAAACATGTATTTCTGCATTAGCCAACTCTTTAAGCACTTTAAGCAAACGTTAGGATAAGGTCTGCCTGAACGCTTTCTTTTTACAGGATTGAGTTAAATCAGGCAACATCAAATTCACGGCAAATGTGGCAGGTAGCTGACAGGCTGGAAGACTTTGTTTCTATAGCAGCAGAAAATGATTATTTTTATGTGCTTAGACATAGAAGGGCAAATCATTAATAAATATTATTTTTTTTATTAAAGTTTAGTGATTTATATATCGCCAACATATTCCTTAATGCTGTCCGCAGAGTTGAAATTGTACTATTTTTCGCAATCGTTTCAAACAGAGGAAAACACCTTTCTGTGCTCTCTGTGTCACATAACTATAAACTATAACATTCTGAACCTAATCTTAAAACAATTGTCTCCAGTTTTTTTTTGTTAGTACAATGTGCAAAATAAAATATCAGCTTTAATTATGAGGAAAGCCCTTCAGGAAGGAGATCTGTCCTGATCTCTGTAAATTCATGTCATGTTCACGCTATTTTTTTTTATTTTTTTTTGTATTTGTCATCATTACAAATAAGTGATTTTTCAGCTTGGGCTTTTTTTCTTATCAGCTGAGGGGCAACTTTTAAAAAATGAACTGCAGGAAAAGTTCGATTTGTTTCCTTGTGGTGCTTTAAGAACAGTTTTCCCATCACTGCATCTGATCTTGAAAACAGTCAACTGTAATTGTTTTGGAGCTGGACAAACAGAGTTATTTATCTATTGTATTTGAGTGAAGAACAAGAGAGATGCTCTTAATGACCACATATTTCTGGTCCTAGACTTCCTGATTATATCATTTCTTTTAACCCATTAAGGACAATAGGCGGTCCCTAAACCCATTGAAAACAATGCATTTTGAGCCCGTACATGTACGGGCTTTGTCATTAAGGGGTTAATACATAGTATTTAAGGGTTTTGACAAAATCAGAAAATGTAAATCCATATTAATAGCACATACTATTCGACTTGCACAATAGTAGTTAACTTTTAACCATTGGAGTATACAACTATATATCACATGTAGCAGTCAATGAAAAAATATTTTCTTTAGTGTAGGGAAGGCTGTCTAAAACAACCAGCAACCACCTTACCTTTTTCTTGTGAAAGTCTCCCATGACAGTGCACGAGGGTCTTCCATTAAAGAAGAACGTGCGCTTGCTTGCTCTGAAAAAAATGAAAGGCCATAGAGCGATTGGAAGCTTTTTTAACAATAAAAAAATAAAGTTTTTTGTAAGTGATCAGCCCAATATGGCTGCCTGTTGCTGCAGTAACAGATGTTTGGGGGGTTAGTATGCTGCCACTTGATCTGTTGTGAGAGATTGCATTTCCCCCGATAACAAATGTAAAAATGAAAGAAAAAACAACACTCATTGGTTTGTATCATTTTAAACAAAACAGGACTGATGGGACTGACAGTGATGGGAGTTGAAATTAACAAAATAACTTCAACTCCCATCACTGTCGGTGATGTGCCTGGTCTGCACTATATTGTCTACTGTCACGTTCATGGGCTGCATGTGAAATATATACAACCACATTTATTGGATAGATTTACAAATGAGGATGGGGGACTAACATGCTTAATTTGGAGTCATATGTTTCCACTAATGCCACAACATGCATGTAATGATCAAGAATCAATTTGCAGGTATAATAAGGATTGCCAATTGACTGTTCTTGTTTCTCATTTTTCAATGGTTTATTCCATGTTCCAGGAACCTCACGACAAAGCCTGTACATGTACTGGCTCATAATGCATTGTCTTTAAGGGGTTAAAATTATGGACTGATATGTAGACTCCATCCTGGTTAAAACCAGAGAAAAGTTTACCTAGAGATAACCGTTTTGATTTTAAAACTTTGTTCTACATCAGCTGCTTGAAATATTCTGTTGGGTTTCCTACCTTTTGCATGTTTTCCTGGACCTCTCTGTTTATTTTAAATGATTATTTTTACATTTTTAATTTAATTTTGAATGTCTGAATGGAGATCCATTTGATGTATGTAAAGACATCAGGGATCTCTCTTGGAACTGGATGGTACCCCTTATGATATTATAGTGAATGTAGTCTTTATTGTTTTTAAAACGTTCTCCCTCTTTTTATTTTCATCACTACTGCTGTTGACCACAGAGTGATTAGTAAACAGGGCTACTTTGCAGGGGGGTTTATCAGTTGAATAGACCTTCTGAATTGACCCTCTGGGAACCTTTTTACAGTTAATGTGGTTTCAGGCAGTCTCAGGAAGTTTATGCATTCTCCACTGTTCTCATGTAATTGGCGTTCAAGACGAGCGCCATTGCATCAGATTAGTAAGCAGGAAGATAGTGATGTTAGCTCCTGCTGACAGCAGAGACCCTAGACTATCTAATGGCCGGTGGGGAAATATCTCCCAGGTGCAAGAATGAGAGGATGTACTACTACTAAGTCCTCAGCCACCTAGTGCTTGTTTCTGAGGACATACTAGCATGTGCTATGTATCAACAGGGGTTAAGGGCTGGTTACAAGTAAGGGCTCTTATTTCTGCAAATGCCTATTTGCACTATTTGCGCCTGTGCCTAGTCTGCATAGTATGTTGTACTCTGGATTATTTGTCCTGCACTAGAAAGTACAACAGATGTGGACATATGTCTTGAAGGTAGCTGTGGGTCACTGCCCTTTGTCAGACCTAGTGCAGTGACTCAAATGTAATAAACCACTCCTTTGCACAAATATAAAGGCTGATAATGTACACTATTATTATTATTATACTTACCATTTTACCCAATGTCCTGTAACAATAAAAAATATATGCATTTGTCAGCGCAAAGAGTGATCATAGACAGTGTTCCAAAACTGACCTCAATATACTGTTCAATGCTCTGTTTATATATTTGAACTGCTCCCAATCACAAACTTTTGACAACATTTTATATTTAACTCACCTCACTCACCTTTTTATTTAACTTTCTCTAGTATCTTAAATAACAGTTGTATTATAATACTAATATTGCACATTTGGCTTAATTTTAATTGATGAAAGATAAACTTCTTTAATAGTACAATTACTAGAATAATGTTTATTGCATCCAAAACACATGACAATCAATCATAATGAAATCTTGCATTCTTTACCTATATATTTGTTGAAATTATGATTGATATGGTAATTTTGTAAATTACATCCAAATATTTTGATTTGATTTTGCTTTCACCAGAGGAATACATTAGGAAATATCCTACTTCATTTTGTAACTAATTTAATTATACCACATATCTTATTAATAAAGTGCTATTTCCATATTTACAATGTTTGACTTTGCATTGTCATATACTAATGCATTTAGTGGAAGCTGAAAACATAGAGATGTTCCAATACCGAATTGGAACCTAAAAGTTTCCCCAATAACATAAAAAAAGGTTTCCCGTTACACTGCAGTTTTCACTCCCATGATCCTATGAATCCTAAAATATATGTCACGTGTATGACATTAATTATAGTTGCACCAGCCTGATGGGCCACGGCCTGACAGCGACACATACTCAACTGATCTGCTGCCCCAGTGGCACTCACACAGACTCATATACTCTAACATCATATACTCACACATTCTAACACACCCTAACACCCTACACAATACAGTAATAGATACAACATCACTTACATGCTACCAAACACACACTATGCATTGACATGTGCAAATGGGCCAAAAACAATTTGGCCAAATGTTTGAGTTTTTTTCCTGCACATTTGTTTTGGACAAAAATGGGAACTTTTTAAATCTGGAAACCAAATTTGCTGTCCACATTCACTCTCGTTATCATTCACTTTCTCTCTCAAGCTCAGTTCAGTGTCTGGAAGCTCTGCTTCTTCTTTAACATCCTCTTCATCTTTCTCCTCTTGCTTTGTCCACATCTCCTCAGACATAACCTCCTGGCCAACATCCACAAATATGGTGAAAGGATGTCACTGTAAGCTCCTGAATTTTTGCGGAAGTTTATGGGAGGTTATCGTTAAACAAAATGGCAAGTCTTTCGGGCACACCCTCTCCCCCCGATCCTCCAATTTGGAGAGAGGATGTCCCTGCATTTTAGCGAATCCTGGATTTGTGATCCAAGTATCTCTGATTCCCGTAGGTTTATCTTGTAGTTGGAGAGTGCCTTGAATGCATCTAATTCCTTAATGAAGTGTGTTAAAGAGGTGTAAGGCTTAACAGTTATACATTACATGTCGTCTACGGAAATAGAAAGTGTTGAAAAAATTCCCTTCTATCCCTATCGCATTAAAGACCCTAAAAAGAAAAGGCCATGCCCTTCTATCAAACGCGTTTTCAGCGTCCATTGAAATCAAAGTAAAAGGGATTTTACGGTGATCCGCATAAGTCATCAAATTAACAACTCTAATTGTTTTGTCCCTGGCCTCCCTTCCGGGCACAAAACCAACTTGGTCTTTATGAACCAACATTGGTATATATATGGCGTAGGGCCAAGACTTTGCCGAACAATTTTAAGTAAGAGTTAATCAATAAAATAGGACGGTAATTGCTGCATTGCTCTACATTTTTTGGTATGACCGAGATGTAATCCAGATTTGATTGTAAAACAAGGGCTACTCCTGCAGCTAATGAGTTAAATAAGGTTACCAGATGAGGTCCCAAAACTGGGAGAAAGAGTAATAAAGAGTGGTAAAACCATCCGGACATGGACATTTTGCCTATGGAGTTAATGTCAAGATGGCCTCAGTCTCCATAATATTTGCAGTGGCGTTTTGAGATTTCCTAGCATCCTCATCCAGTCGCTGTGTTAGGTATTTAGAGAGCTATAAGTCCACTAACTCAAAATATTAAGAGTTTGACAGTGATAGAAGGTTATATAAAGATTTGTAGTAGGCATGGAAACATCTGGCTATTTTGTTGGACTCGTAATGCAGAGAACATGTGGAGCTCCTAATCTTTGGTATGAAGGATGCAGTTTCTTAGCCATGTGTGCCCTTGCTAATAATTTGCCAGGTTTGTTAATAAAAAGTTACGATTTGCCCTATCGGCCAGGAGGGAGGCCTGTTATTCTCTAAAATCAAGAATTATATTAAGGTCACCACCAAATATTGTAAATCCCCCCTGGTAATCTGCTAGTTTAGCCAGCATGCTACATAAAATGGAACTGACCTCTGAAAGATGCATGAATATTTACTAATGTTACCTTTGGATTGCCAATATAGCATTTTAAAAATAAAGCCCTTCCCTCAGATTCCCTGCAGATGTCCAGGGGTTGGAATGAAATTGCTTTATGGATTAGAATGGCAATGCCTTTAGTTTTGGAATCTGGGGAACTAGAAAAAAAGTTTGTGAGTAATTTTTATCAGTGAGTTTAAATTATGAATAATGAAGCTTTGAATTTGTCTCCTGTATGAATGTTATGTATACTAAACATCTCATATATTTGTGGGGATAATAATAGAAAAAGGGTAAAAATGCTGTACTTTTAATTTATAAATAAACAATACATATTTTTAACAAATAGATGATGCTGAGTGACAATATTTGACTTTCTACTAGGACTCGGGTGGCTCCTTCCACAAGCCTGCCTCCTCTCCGACAAGACTCTCCAGCAGACAACGGCGTGCTCGGTTCGAATTCAGAAACTCCAATCATCCCTGACCAAGCATGGCAGGAAAAAATAGATGCTTTATGTACGAAGGAAGATATGTTTGCCATTATTGAAAGGGCCACTCAAGGAATACGTACAAACCTCATGGAGATCCGATATGAAACTCGCCATATTGGTGACTGCGTGGCACAACTCGAGGAGGAACATCCAAAAATATGTAAGACTGTGGACTCTCAACACAGCTTCTCAACCAAGCAAGCACATTAACACAGCTTACACGGAAAATTAAATACCTAGATAACAGAGGATGCAGAAATAACTTAAGAATCAGAGGTGTGCCAGAACCCGCCAGCCTTTTTTGTGCCTAAGCCCTCTTTTCCCTGAATCATCTGAGGATCTCGGTTCCTCTCTCTCTCTCTCTCTCTATCTCACCATGTCCCAGTTTAAGATATCCTATCCTTGCTTTAAGGAGAAGCGTATGATAATCTTGGCTCCTCACTCTATCCCTTGTGTTCCTTGCCTTGTTTCCCTGTCCTCTGTTGTGTCCTGTACCATGTATGTCTCTTCTGGCTATGTTTCTTGCTCAGTCTCCCTGTTCCTTGATCTATCCCCCTTGCTCGCTCTGACCCCCTTGCTTGCTATGTTTCTGCTGAGTTAATTTGTTTTTATCAAAATTGTTCCCTGTAGATCTCTATTTGGCAGCCTAGATGCATCCTTTGCATACTTAAAAAATAGGAGCAGCCCTCAAACATCTGTATTGGAATATCATTTAATAAAAGTTATTTATTGTGTTCATCATCCAACTGAGACCTTCATAGCTTTTTAATTTTATTGCTAGTAGTTATCAGTCACCCAAATATATATCTAGATTTTAAGTGTTAGTTGTGATAATGGGTAGTGTGGTTTATTTAAAGTAAGGCAACATTTAGCGGTTTTAAAGAGTGTTAAAAAGAAAAATATATTTATGTGGATTGAGTAATTGTTTTATAAACACTTTTAAGTAGGCCATATATTCCATATTACCATTGTTTTTTTAAAATACATGGTTATCCTACATCAATATGATTTACCATGTCAAAAGGTTTCTGCACCTGAATTTGGGGCTTTTCATTTATAAACTTATTATACAACAGTTTTCATCATATTTGTAAAATTGGAGTATAGTTGGTTATTAAATAAGGTTTCTATTAATTTTTGTAATATTTCCAAATAATATAATCTAATTACCCCTAAATGACAAAGCTTGTACATGTACGGGCTCAAAATACATTGTTTTCAATTGGTTTAGGGACCAACCATTGTCCTTAAGGGGTTAAGGTACTGAATAAGAACTGAGGATTTTCTACACAAAAGAACGCAGAAAACAAATGCTTAGTTTTATTTTTTCCAGGTAGCTTAACAGATCTGCACATATTATGATTCATAACAAAAATGTTCTCTTAGTCAAGAACAGTTAGTCCTTAAAAGATTGCTCATTAAAATAAGCATGTCTAAAAACATATCTTTTTTTCCATGGCCTTCTTGGCAACTTAATTTAAATTCACAATTAGCATGTGTCATTTTATATGCATATTTTTGTAAATGAGAATGTATGTGAATAAACACCATGATAATAAAATACCCAATATTTTTATGCTTTTTAGTTTTTTCTGCAAGTTATTGGGCAATAAGTACAAGTAGCATTTTGCTATTTCAAAACCATTTTTTACAAATCTGGTAATTCTTCCCCCATGTGCCATTTCGGGTATCTTTGATGCTGCCTAATGCAATTTACCCTATCAAATCATATATTTTTGAAGAGTAGACACCCCCAGGGTATTTAAAATGCTAGTATTTTAACTCTTTTGCATTTTTTTCACACACATTTTATTTCACGTATGAATTAACAGGTCCTGGTATATGTCACTGTCATAAAACACCACAATATGTGTTCAGCAACATCTCCTGAGTACAGTGATACCCCAATAGGCTTGGCTTGCAATTGGCATTTAGATTTATCCTAAAGATGAACACTGGGCTTAAGGTCAGGGTCCTGTGCAGGATACTCAGATTTCTCTACACCAGATTCTTTAAACCATGTCTTTATGGACCTTGTTTTGTGCATATGCCAACAGTCATGGTAGAATAGGAAGGGGCCTTCCTCAAACTGGTGCCACAAAGTTGGAAGAATACAGTTGTCTTAAATGTCTTTGTATGCTGTAGCATTAACATTAACCTTCACTAGTACTAAGTGCCAGATCCTAAACCCTGGAAAGCAGGTATTTTATTAAATAAGTCCCTTTATCACTACCTTCTGGGTTTCTAAACAATCTCACCTGCTTATTATTGCATAACTCATTATGTAAATGATCACTTCCTTAATTTTTGTTATGTCATCATCAGACCCATAACTTTATCCCATATGGCCTTTTTATCTGTGCTAGATTACCACTTGAAAGGTCCAGATATGCATCCCTATATTTTTCTAATATCATTTGCCAGAATATGACAAAAGTATTGAAAACTAAATATTTTTCCTTAAATGCTCTAACATCCGCTTAATGAATGTATCCAATCTATGTACAGGGGCAGGAAGAGAGAACACAGCAGGGTCACTTGGCCTAGTGGTGAAAGTGCGGCTGCTTGCTAGCCTCTAATAAGGTATGGTGGTGAGGGGAGGGAGAGAGTCTGAGGGAGTGACAGAAACGGTATGGAGGAGAGTGTGGGTGGGAGGGAGAGAGATGCAGGGGTTAGGAAGTGAGTTTGTATGCATGCATGTTAAGTACATACATTTTGTTAGCATATGTGTATGTGTGTGTGTTAGAGAGAGTGTAAGCATCATTGTGTGTGTGTTAGCATGAGTGTGTATGTATTAGCATGAGTATGTATGTGTATATGTGTGCATGTATTAGCAATGTGTAAGTATGTTATTAGGAGTGTGTATGTTTGTGTATTAGTATAAATGTGTGCGTGTGTTAGTATGAGTATATATGTTTAAATGTGTGTTAATTGTTTGCCCAATCAATGAGGATACGGAATGACAGCACAACACACGGCAATTTGATCAAGCAAAACTTTACTGATCCAAAACTGATCCACTTTAAATATAGCAATAATAGATGACATCGTATCTCCTTACTAACCAAGTGCATTTAGAGTGTAAGCTCACATTCTTATTGTTACTAGGAACTTTGTATGAAAGTATCATAAGGCTAAATGGCAAACTCACAGGCAGGGTCCTCAACTATGTTCTATCTGTACGTGTAAATGTAGATTTGTTTTGTATTTGTGAACCACTGCATCCTTATATTGTACAGTGTTTCATGATATGTAGGAGCTTAATAAATAATAGTAATAATAATAGTGATATAGATGTTTTTTGATACTGTGAATCATTTCATCATATTTTACTGTACTATTCTTTTGTAAGGCTTATATGTGTAGCCCTTTTTGTCTCTGACAATTTTAATCTGTTCTTGTATATAACAATATAGCATTCTTTTCCCATCTTAAGTGTAAAAAATATTAATTTTTAAATCCATTTGAGTTTTGTCATATTGTATTGAATTTAAATTATAATCTGTAGTGCATCAAATGGAACGTGGTAAAAGTAATTGGCTAAAAACTAGACATTGCAACAGACAAGGGAATAATTACAGAGTCTTTCAAGAAAAACATAAAATAACATTATATCAGAATGATGCAACACTTAATGAATGAAATGCATTATCAAACATATGGAAATTAATACTTAATTGTAATATATAGCTAAAATATTCTTTCTAAACACATACTTTTATTCTACATGGAAGAGTATAATGAAAACTCCTTGATAATGTTATGTTGGTCCCTAACATTATTTTGATATTTTATATATATATTGTGACAAAAATATATATTTTATATACCGTATATGCTCGATTATAAGCCGACGCTGATTATAAGATGACCCCCAAATCTGAATATTAATTTAGAAAAAAAAAAGCCTGAATATAAAACAACCCTATAGGAAGAAAGTCTTACCAGTAAATGTTAATTCATGTAAACTATTTTTTTTTAAGATAAAGCTATGATTGAAGAAAAATTATTTTGGTTTTCTATTTCACTTTTATTTCAACCTGCCCCCCCAGTTTATGCAACATCTGCCCCAGGATTTAGCCACTCTGCCCCAGAAATGCCTTATACCCCTAAATGCCACTGTGCCCCATGATATGCCTTTTAACCCTCTAAATGCCACTGTGCCCCATGATATGCCTTTTAACCCTCTATATGCCACTCTGCCCCCAGAATTGCCTTATACCCCTATATGCCACCCTGGCATTTAGGGGTTAAAATGCATATTATGGGGCAGAGTGGCATATAGGGAGGTATTAGGCATTTCAGGAGGCGGAGGGGCGTATAGAGGGTTAAAAGGCATTTCTGGAGACAGAGTGGTATTAAGGGGGTTAAAAGGCATGTGGGGGAGGGCATAACACATTAGGATCCAGGTCCCCTGCATCGCTGCGGGGGATCTGGATCTTAGTCTCATAGGTCTCAGGTCTTAGTCAGACCTATTTGAGGTCTGATTATAAGACGACCCTGATTATGAGACGAGGGGTATTTTTCAGAACATTTGCTCTGGAAAAAACTTGTCTTATAATCGAGCAAATACGGTATATATTGTGACAGAGAGCAGTAGAGTGTGTTTAATAACCCCAGGAAGAATGTTTTATTACAGTCAGAATAAAGGAAATTTAGTAAATTAGTTTGGGTCCCTGAGGTTGACCATTTTAGAGAGGAGGGCCATTGCTCCACTCCACAGTTTAGTTACAGCAGGTGGTGAGTCCAGTTCAGGTGTTCTGGATCCCCCAGGTAGTTAATCACCTATTGGCAATTAGCCAATTCAGTGGGGAGGATACAAGCAGTGAGTAAGACTGTATTTCTCTCCACAATAATCTGCTGAACCATTCCTTTGTTGGCAGTGGGTAAGCCGTCCAACTACGGTTAGTTACAAATGTTAGTTAGTGCTCAGATAAATGACTAGAATTTCTAAAGAGATACAACATTTTGTGGATGTATTATCCTAGTGACATACTCCCTATATATATCTATAGATTCTATATATATATATATATATTGACTATTACACCAACAGGGACTTTTATGGCATTACATTCTAAATACATAGACATTAATATGTAGCTGCTCCCCCCTTTGTAGCTATCACAGCCTCCACTCTTCTCACTCTTCTGGTAAGGCGGTCCACAAGATTTTGGAGGGTTTCTGTGGGAATTTTTGCCCATTCATCCAATATAGAATTTGTGAGGTCAGACACTAGTGTTGGACGAGAAGCCCTGGCTCGCAATTTCCGTTCCAGTTCATCACAAAGGTGTTTGAAGGGGTTGAGGTCAGGGCTCTGTGCATTCAGTCAAGTTCTTCCACACCAAACTCACATGTCTTTATGGACCTTGCTTTGTGTCTTCCCCAAACTTTTCCCACAACGTTGGAAGCATAGCATTGTCTAAAATGGCTTGGTATGCTGACTCATTAAGATTTCTCTTTACTAGAAGTATGGAGCCCAATCCCTGAAAAACAGCCCCATACCATTATCCCTGCCACACCAAAATTTACAGTTGGCACAATACAGTCAGACAGGCAACGTTGTCTCTGCATCCGCCAAACCGAGATTCGTGAAACCAGACTCGCGAAACCAGAGACGCGTGATTTTCACTCCACAGAACCTGTTTGCACTGCTCCAGAGTCTGCGTGCTTTAGACCACACGATCCAACGCTTGGCATTGTACTTGGTGATGTGAGGCTTGCATGTAGCTGCTCGGCCATGGAAACCCATTCCATAACGCTCCTTACGGCACTGTTTTTGTGCTGATATTAATGTCGGTCGAAGTTTGCAACTCTTCAGCAATGGAACCAGCAGGGAGTTGGCGACTTTTGTGCACCATACGCCTTGGAACTTGGTTACCCCACTCTGTGACTTTACGTGGTCTTCCTTTTCATGGCTGAGTTGCTGCTGTTCCTAAACGCTTCTACTTTCCAATAATACCACTTACGGTTGACCGTGGAATATTATCAAGGATGAAATTTCACTACCTGACTTACTGCAACTGCATGGCTAAGTAATTGATTTTATACACCTGTGGCAATAAGTGATCGAATCACCTGCATTCAATAATTAAGGGGTATGTCCTATACACTATATGTTTGTATTATTGCAGTTCCATCTTGGTAAACAATATATTACAATATGAGAAGAAGTTCAATAAAAAATAATTTTCATAAAAAAGCCCCTGCTGTAAAGGCACTGTTTAAAACTGTCTGCCATTTTGTGGTTGAAGAAACATATAATGTAGCGCTGACATTAACTTATCAGCTTTTAGAATTATTTCACATTATGGGCAAGCTTGAATGTGGCAGTGAATAAGACGACATTTAAAGGGTAAATGTACAACTGTTATGGCTCGATTAGACTGGGTTGGCTGACATGATGAGACTTAACATTTAATTATGACATTATAGAGATGGTATTAATTGATTTCTTTTTAAACTTATATTATGATTTTGTTTTTATAGATAATGCAATGCATACCTTTGCAGGGTTATTTAAACATAGTGACTGTCTTACCTTTATAGCTGTTAAAATACATGCAATGAAAAGGGACAGGCAGGCTACAGTTCCTTGAGACAATCAAGTTTAAAGCCATATTGAATAAGATTAAATCAATAATTTTCCTGTATTTGCCTTTTGAGTGAAAAGCATGGTGCAGATGGTGTTAGTATGTGTTTAACAGGACTGTCAAAAAATCAATGGGCTTTTTGGATAACCTTACAAGCAATGTTCCCTCTAATTTTTCTTGGGCGATGTGCGCAGAAAATTTCTGTTGTGCAACATTTTTCCCAGAGCCAAAATTTTGTGCGCACAATATGCTTCTACAGTCCATATAAAGTTGGTGGAGCTGAAAAAAATATCACATTGCAAGGGGGTGGAGCTATATATTTCCAACCCTTTTGACTCCATGGTCTATTCTAAAGGTGAAATTCTCACCGCAAAAATTAATTATGAGCGAATCACGAGCGGGGGCTCTGGGCTGCATAAAGGATCAATATATATA
>VKOC01016309.1:0-144579 GCA_009364415.1 Spea multiplicata
CTCGGCGCCCCTCTCTCTCTCTCCTCTGCGGCGAGTCTCCCTCCCTGTTTGGTCTCGGTGCCGGCTTGTAATGCTGAGCGCCGGAAGTGGCGTCAATTTCCGGCGCTCAGCATTATAAGCCGGCACCATGGCAGAGCAGGGAGATTCGCCGCAGGACTCTTTAAAGGTAAGTACCGGCGGGGGGGGCGTCGGCGAAGTTTAAATGTCGGCCCCCCCCCGGCGGTGGCGGGGGGCGGCATTTTAAACTTCGCCCCAGGCGGCGTTAAGTCTTCGGCCGGCCCTGAATGTAGTCAGAGTTAACCTCTTAGTGCCCAGAGGGAAGGGTAGTTCTTCCAGCCATGGTTCCCCAGAGGTTTCCTCCTAAAAATGGGGGTTTTCCTCTCCTCCGAGCTGAAGAATGACTCTTTGTGAGTCCAGAGGTAGCTCCTTCTCTTTCTCCTTGCCCCTATCCATACAATGTTTTTTTTTATTATATAATAAAGTTTTGATTGTCCCCAACATTGATGTGTATGAGTAATTATTTCAAAATCATAAAAGGGATTAATTACTTTTAGTTCAAATGTATTATTTCCTACTTTGAGGGTGGTAGTTAAATGGAAGTGGAAGGGGCTAATACACAAAAGTGCAGCTTCTCCAGTACCCTGGGTCACTACAGGGAAGCTTGGGGTCATGGGAGCGGTGTTGCAGCATGTCCCACTACCTGCCCACTTACACTTCAACAATGGTGTGTGGCTAGCCCCACCCATGGCGCCAGCTGGACCACCCAGTGATGTCAACAGGACTGCCCACCAAGTCAAAAGGAGGGCCCACCAACATCAGCAGCACCGCCAACCTGCATCCAACAAAGAGGGCTCTGGGTACCAGGACCCTAATTTTCCAATGTGTGCTAAGGGAATTTAAACATGGATCGGATAGGCATATAGTTATTTTGAATCAAGACCAGGCCGAGTGCTGATTAAGGTTTGAACCTTTACCTTATGGGAAAAAGCATACTAGATGGGCCGAATAAATGTTGTTCAGCTTTGATGTTATGGAGGGCAGGATTTTGTGAGGCAAACAATTTGGACTTCGACAGGCCCAGTAAAACTAGCGCTTACACACTCACATTAAAATATTCTCATGCATCCGCAGTCTTATCTTATCCGCACACCTGGGAACTCTCTGGCTTCGACTACCCAGAGCCCCCATTGCAGGATGCGGGTAGGAGGGCCTTCCTGACATCACCTGCCCCACCGATGTCATTGGCGGATCCCGTCAACATGCAGGAGAAGTGGGCGTGGTGTGGGGGGTCCCGCTTTGCTGCATCTGTGACCCGGGGTTTCCTGATCCAGGGAAACAGTGCTTCACCCCAGATGAAACCCAGAGAGTTCCCAGGTATGCTCGTCTGGAGACTTTCCTTAGGGCAACCAATGATTCTGAGCTCATAGAAAAGTGGGGCATCTAAGTGTAACGGGTTCACCAAGAGAGCTGTATTAACTCCCAGAGATCACCCACATGTATCCTCCTCTTGTCCAGCAGGAATGAAAAGTTTATTCGTGTAAAACACAGACTCATATAACATTAACACAAATCAACATTGATAAACAGATACATGTAGACAACCCAACCTTTAATCCCCAATCCTATTGAGGGGATTAATTAAACAATGGAGTTCCTGCCTGTGCTATCTTTGTTTGACAGCCAGGCTGGAGCCATCTCTGACTACCTTGGGGCCCTGTATGACAGCTCATTCTGTCACACTAAGAAAGAAAGGTGAACCAATGGGTTTGGTTCGTAAAGAGCCATTGACCCTCATAAAAAGACGAAGGGTGTATGCTATTGCTTTTTTTCATTCACTCTGTTAATATTAACATTGCTCTGAGCAATCTTTTTCCCCATTGCTTTTTTCCCAATCATCTTTGCTGTCCAGGTACCACACATTTTGGCTATTCTTAACAAAATATTCTACCACTTGTTCTTGGGTTCCTTAAGGATATTTAAATGCTGTATCTCTAATGTGATACATAGATGTGACATTTGTTTACCTAATTCCGAATTATTGAGCACTCAGCCAGTGAAACGGTTAATTACTCTTTTTACAGTGGGTATAACTAAAACTTCACAATTCCTCTTCTATTCTGTCCTTTGGACCCACTTACAAATACATTCTCACGTTAAAACATCCTCCACAACCTTGTCCAAAGACTTTCCATTAGCACACAGTGCAAGCAGCCGCTATATTACCACGGGGTAACTTGGGCCAGCCCCTGCCCCTTATCCTGCTGGTTGCACAGGGTGCACTACATGAGCATACCTGGGAACTTTCTAAATCAGCTGTCCTCAGATTCTCCAATGCCGGTCCTCATGGAGACCTTGACTTCTCATTATTTAAAGATAATTGAGTCACCTCCAATCAAGCAGGCATATCAGCCATAACATTTGGAAGCAAAAGCACCAGCTGGGGGTGTTAGATATGATCCATTAAGAGTAACATAACAATGCATATAATGCACAATATCAGGCTCCAGTAATAATACAAATAAGTAATAACAAAGCAGGAAAATAGACTGCATTGTGCATACCTGTAATTTTGTTTGGGAGATTACTGTGAGCTGGACACATGAACGGACAGAACATTTGAGCTAGTGGCTAAAGGAAATATTTGTAGAAAACAGCTAGATTAAGACATCCCTCCCAAGTGTCCCTAGTTAGAAGGGGCAGTCCTTCATTGTGCACAAATCTTCTTTTCCAAGTCTAAAACTGTACCTCCAAGTGTCTCTGTTAAGTAAAAAGTAACATTTTTTGGACCCCAATCCCCCTGGTTCCCTCTATTCCAATTTTTCTCAATGTACAGTTTAATGTGAAAAAGCAAGTACTTGCATACTGCTGTATGTTACTACCATGCTAGCTGTCAATGGCCAAGGTCAAGCAAGTGAGCTGTAGGGTTGTTTCTATTCTAATGAACTCCTGACTTCAAGGAGTAAAAACTTGGAAACTTGCACCTTAAAATGAAAGACATGAGAAGTAGCTTGGTACAGCAGATTACAAAGCTGATTACAAAGGGTAGTGGTGATAAAAGCAACCTAGTCAAAAGACAGCTCTACAGAAAGAACACCGCATCGTAACACCATTAATAATTATCATGTAGATGTGTGTTGCGTTGTACAGCAACATGTTTAGTCAGTTCTGTGTTGCCTGCAGCACTTATGATTGATCTCAACCTTAAAAATTAAAAAGGAGTCCTATGGATTTAAATATCCGGGACACTAATGCAACACCAGTAAAGGCTGGATTAATATTTAACAAACCCATAGGCGCCATATATATTCATTTCTCCTTTTTGGAACAGCAGGAAAATTGCAGGAATCGATGCTTCACCTGGAGACCCCCGGGTCAAACCCGGAGAGTTCCCAGGTATGGAAATAATAAATAGTAAATAACATAACAATTGCATTGCAGTGAAGGAAAACCTTTTAGAATTTACATGTACAACCACGCTGCAGACACCGCTCGGATTTTGTTTGATAAGATAACCTACTAATAGTAACTAATGAGTAGTTTGTAGAGAGAATGCCGCCAAACCGCGCCAAACAGAAAATTTGAAGTGAAATCGAAATATTATTCATTACGGGCTAAGATTAAAAGAGTGCGACAAGGGCATCTGCAGAAAGCGACAAGAAGGAAGGCACTTGAAGGAATTTCCCTTGCATGGCATCTCTGTTCTTCTAATGCCTTTCCCTTGGATGGGGCTAATATTGTGCCTCCCTCTCCTCCATTTTTATTTCTGGGTGTATGTTGTACAATTTTGGATCAGCAGAGGGGTTTTACCCTACTCCGCTTTAAGTATGTTTGTTATGTAACAGTATGACTTTACCTATCTAATCCTAACATATAAAAGCCCACTAAGCCAAATCGAACAAAGAGTCCAAGTCCATATGGGGCACATTAGTAATTTTGATACAACATACATTGGTGTTACGTATAGGGGAATTATGCAGAATTCTCCCATGCATTTTCATGGGCTCCATGTAAATTTAATGGGATCTCTCAGATGTAATATATATTAAAGTAATTACGATGCCAGAAGTGTCCCTTTAATCCTGATGCCTTTGTTTGGTAGAGGTTAGCACTGTAGGGTATATTAATATGTTTATATTGCTTATGTGCATTCTGGTAAACACCCCTGGTAAAATTATTAGTTTGGATCATAGAAATACAAAAATGTTGGAGTTCATGGATGCCCAAATCAACCTTGATCTTGTTCTTAAAATATTTTCCCTTATGTTGTTTCGGAACATTTCGGAACACCTTATTTACTAAAATGAGCAATCTCTACCCCGGTGGATTTCCAAAAAGATAAATATTACACAAACTAGTAGTGTTTGCTCAGGTAGAATATTTTCTCTTATCTAACAGTGGTCTAGTACTTTGATCAATTTCAAAATCCCAGCACACCGCTACCAGTTAAAAAAAAACCCTCATAAACCAAATGTAGACATCTGATTCAGTATTTTCATAGAGGGACTTCGGTGTTCAGTAAACCTGATATATCATTGCGAGGAGTTTGATATTACTTGACAAAAATGCTTTGCTTTTTGAGAAACGTGCTGAATACATCAGCGTTAAGGAACAGCAGCAAGTTTCTTATGCATAATTTTCGGTAGGTTGCTTTTCATGTGTATTCATTTTCTTCTCTTCTTAGAGTGTTTTCGATTTATTACAGCGCAGGTCATTTTTACATTCGTATTTCTGTGAAAATTAATCTGGGTTATTGTAATACGTTGTGTGGATCAACAGCGAGGTTGAACTCGATGGACTTGTTTCTTTTTTTAACCTAAATTATTATAGCTGTATAGCGTATATAGAATTTGTGATAACATGGAATGATGGTTGCACTTAAAGCCTTATCTGTTGCTTGAGCATCTCTATGAGTGTATTAATATGGTGGTAATTATACACATGCGCTTAAATAAACATTGTAGGGAAATAAAATATACAACATGTTGAGTCATGGACATCTCCATCTATCTCCATTACATCTAGATTTATCATAAGATATCGGTAGGATCTGTGAACTATTTTAAGAGAACCTGATGTCTCTGAACATGTTTATACAGGTCATCACATACTCAAGTGCAGTTAAAGGGACGTGACCTCTTAACACTGAAAAATTATAATTCTGAAGAAATAAAGTATCTCCTCTGGGTGGCTGCAGATCTAAAATACAGAATCAAGCAGAAAGGAGAGGTGAGTTGGACACATAGAACGGGCCAGGTAATGAATAAACATCTGAGACGAGAAAACATGTAAAACAGAACTAGTCATAATTATGACAAAATACAACAGATAAGAGGTGATTTATAAAGGTCACAAAGCACATTATAGATACATCATGCTTACAGCACAATGATATGTACCAAGGGATGATATCAGGATAGACCTCTTATGTTTAAAAGGAATATTGATTTCATTTGCTTCAGTCTTTATCATGACTGCATATTTTTGTCAAGCCATTAGGGCCCACATAGCAGGCTTTGCTCGTTGCCACAAAAGGAACAAGGAGGCCATTGAGGAAAACATGACAGAGTAAATCTAAATGGAAACTCACAGATTTACTAAAGTCAGATTGATGGTAACTAAACAGCTGTGGAGAGAAGCCTGATGACAACTCAACTCAATTCCACTGGACATTCAAAATTGCTAAAACCACATCACTCAACTCAACAGTGAATTGAATTTTAGTGAACAGAAAGATTGTTGTCTGTTGGGTTTGAGTACTGCGGAGCTGTTGGCCTCCTTACCTCAACTCATAACTATAACGTAACTCCAGCTAAGCAATAGAGGTACATTTGTAATAACCATAACATGTTTACATAAAACAAAATATAAATATATTAAGGGCAACACACTTATATACCGATTCTAATTTGGAACTTTCTTAAATGCTTAGTATATGCCTCTCCTCCAAGGAAAATCTCTGGCTATGATATTCGAAAAAAGAAGTACCAGAACACGCCTTTCCACTGAAACTGGTGAGGTTACTTTTTTCCCATTTAATTTATTTTCTTTTCCGGTGACTCAAAAGCCATCTACTGCAGAAGCTATAGCCTTTAACTAAGAAAAGGATTTTCAAACTACACTTTTATAATCTCTTTTTTTTTTTTTTAAACTGTATTCTATGTTTTTTATGAGAATTACTCAATTTTAGATTAATAGAAAAAAAATGGTTCTATTGACTATGATGCAATGAGTCATTTATTCTACAAATCATGTGTCGGTAGGTTTATGACTATGATTGGTACCAGGTCATTTTAAAATTAACTATCCCTCAGTGTTCTGCTCCGCATGTTCACGTTGTGCAATAAGGCACATGTGACACCCTGATGCTTCACAGTTGCTGTTGAATGTCCAACAAAGCTGCAATGTCCAATTTTTTCATTCGACGCGGCAGCCTGTTTATCACACATTCATATCGCCCATCCTATGTCGAAACATCTGCTGACTTACTGAGACAAAGACACATTTTGATTGTGGAGTGCAGCTGCATTATACCTTCTTTTTTTCTAGGTACTTTTCTAGGTACTCCTTATACAGGAATAAGGAGGGGACATGGTCTGCTGCTCTCCCCATATATACTATTTATTGGAATCACAAACTATTAAATAATTTTTAGATAATAAAACAATACGTCAAATTAATAAATTTTAGTTAGTATAAAAATATGATTGCCTGCATTGTTGGCATTCTGTTTTCCTGTGGTTTTCTTAATCCCTACTTCTATTGACATTTCCAAGAGATCTAGTTTACTAAAAACAATGATGATTGGTGTCATCGGCGTTGGCCAACTACAACAACTGTAGTCTCTTGTAACCGGTAAGGGAGTTTTATAGTAAGGTAAACAGATTTAATGAAAATTGCCTATTTTTTCATTCTAGGATGGGCATTGCTTGGAGGACACCCTTGTTTTCTTACAACACAAGATATTCATTTAGGTGTCAATGAAAGTTTGAAGGACACAGCAAGGTTGAATCAATTTTATCCACTTTAAATCTGTGTGCTTATACAGGGGCTTGTCCATACTGTATTCGTTTGGATGGGAGCTGTAAAATGATTATTTTTTTAGTCTAGTTGTAAAATGTTTAATGTCATGCCCCTGTCCCCCTCCTCCTTTATATCTGCTGCATTATTAATTCTTAAAAACCAGGATTGAAGAGCTCCATTGTCACCAAAATGTGTATTTTCGTCTAATATTATTTTCTCCTTATTAGGGTATTATCAGGTATGACTGATGCAGTTCTAGGACGTGTTTATCAACAATCTGACCTGGAAGTACTAGCTAAAGAAGCAACAATCCCGATAGTCAATGGTTTATCTGATTCCTACCATCCTATCCAGATACTTGCTGATTACCTCACTATACAGGTAATGGGACTCAGTAATGCTGAGAGTGTTATCACATAAACAAGCTTTAAAAACCCATATTTCCTTGCCTGTGAAGCATAGTTTCCATTAGACACATTCATAAATATTGTAAATGGCTTACTGACCAAAGTAGATGTATTCGTGCAAAAAAGGTAAAGTTTTGTTTCCATTATACATCTTTCTTTCTAGTCAAGGGTGACATTTGGTGTACTGGCACCTTGGTGCAGGATTTCTTTGGCACTCCATACACATACCCAGACTAACATTCAAATTCGCACACACAATAACACCATACACTTAGACACACACTCGATAACACCATACACTAACATACACACACTATAATAATACTCATGGGCGTAGGAACCAGGGTCCCCCCCCCAGTAACTCATGCGGGGGGGGACCGATAGTGAAGAATTCCCCCAGGGCCGTAGGACCCCCCCAATAGAAACCCCACAGGAGGAGAGAGGGGTGCCGAGCGGTCTCCTCTGCTCCCTGCTGTCGCCTGCCTCAACGCTGCCACGACTGCAGTGTTGGGAGCGTGAGGCGTCTGTCTTGCTGCCGGCGCTTCACGCTGAGCGCCGGCATATGACGTCATGTATCGCGGCAGAGCAGCGAGACAGAGGCCTCGTGCTCCCACCACAGGACTGCAGGGTAAGTGAACTACAAAGGGGGTGGGTACTAGTGAGAAGGGGGGTAGGGAGTGGGTAGCTAGTTAGATAGGGTGGGTAGGGAAGGGGGTAGGGAGTGGGTAGCTAATGAGAAGGGGGGGGTAGGGAGTGGGTAGCTAGTGAGAAGGGGGGTAGGGAGTGGGTAGCTAGTGAGAAAGGGGGAGAGAGAGGGTAGATAGTGTGAGAAGAGAGGGGTAGATAGTGTGTGAGGGGGCTTGGTTAGTGTATGAAGGGGGAGAGGGGGTAGATAGTGTGAGAAAGTGTGAGAGGGCTTAGATAGAGTGAGAAGGGGGAGAGGGGGTAGATAGTGTGAGAAAGGGAAGAGGGGGTTTAAGAGATGGGGAGAAAATGGGGATCTGATGGGGGGAAAATGCTGTTCCCCCCAGATTTTTAGGGGTTCCTACGCTCATGATAATACTGTACGCTAACACCCACCCACAATCTGTAACACCATATGCTAACACACACACTCACTCACTCTAACCCCATACATTAACACACTCATACTGTAACACACACACATAGCTTTACAGTTATAAGGGAGCATTTATGCAGTGCATCAGTGATGCATTTACCTTAGTGCACCATTGCTTCAAATTAACAAATTACAAAATCTGTCCACATCATATATTACTGTTGACATAGCCAAACAACTGAATGCCTAAAAGGTAAATTTACTAACGTGAGTTTTAAAAAAATCATCTCTCATTAACCGTAGAAAGAGATGAGGCACTTGGTGTTGAAGCCACTTTGACACAGCACCCTTTTGATGACACCTTCATAATGACCACCTGTATTAAAGTATCTCCTGTCTTACTGAGACAAGATCATGTTTTGCTTTGAAAGTACAGTTGTACGCGACCTTCTTTTTATTTTTCTTGTACAGGTTATTCTGCCATGGTTGCCAAGAATTTCCCATATACGCAATTTATTGATTTCTTCATTTTGCAACTACTGTAAACAAGAAAAAATCAAATAGTTTTTTGTTTCTATTCTTTTTATTTTTGGGCAGGAGGAGTGTAAGGTGTACTTAGCAAATGACTTGTATTCTTCATGCAAGTACTTATTTTAAAGATGCACAAATTTTATATTTATTTAACATTTTACACTGAACAGTTAAACGCGGAATGTCCTTTCATAAGAATTTCCTTTTAAAATCAGTGCAATTGGTGAGGTACACGTCGAGAAAAAGCTTCTGCTCAGTGGGAGCCTTATTGCTGTGCATGGTTGCTAAGCAATCCTATACTGTAACTAATATTCCCTGCTAGTACATCAATTCTTCCAATCTTTGGCAAATCACGCAATAAGATGGATTCTTGAACATGAAAAACAATTTAGATTTGAACCACAATTATAAGAGATTATATAATTTTTTATTCACATGATAATTTTATTTCAATTTTTCTTCACGTTTATCTGGGTAAGACAGAGGAGCCCTTTGTACATGTGGGATAATATGGTGGTCTATAAATGACTAATAATGCAGAACATGAAAATGGTTTAAAAAATGTGGAACTGATGTTTATATGTTGGATTATAATACATATCACTAACACCTTTCATTGATTCATGGCCTGAGTGGTATTGTTCATTAATCCTCTGTGATTTTCGAGTGTAGGGTACTAAAGATAACCTGTCATCACTATGTTCTGATCAAAGTACAGGCTGAAGTAGATAGCTGATCAAAATCAATGCCATGCGACAATCTTGTGATGACACTTGAAACCTCATTGAGGCATGAGGTATAAATTACAGCTTTATTTAATCCTTATATTCTTAGCCATCAATATTGAGCTCACAAAAATGGAATCTGTACGCTTACGTATATCTGTAGTATAAGTATAAATCTATATTTCAATTTTTATCTATAAAGTTCCGTATTAGCGAAAGGAGCATTTATATTTGTTGGCTCTGACCTTGGTGACATCATCACACGGCATCATATACAAATGAACAGCTCTCCACATGCATGTTTTACCATATTACGATATTATGCATGAAGCAGAGATAGTTAATTTAATCATTTGCTTTCAACTCTGGTAGCGCAATATATAGATCATTAGCTCCTAATGGCTCATGTTCTGTATCTATAATGTATAGGTGACAGTGTCCCATTAATAAATCATGCTGTCATGAATGCTAATGCTTCCGGAACTGCACAGATTTGTAAAGAAAAGTAACTTCATTTTGTTCATTTTCCACTTCAGCTGTATGTCTTGCCAAAATAACACACTGCTTGGAGAAAGTATTGTATTTATGAATGATTAAACAAATTTACTTTTATTTTAGCCACTGTATGCATAATTATATGATTAATGTTCAGCTGTGTTATCTGTGGCTTCCAGATCCATTGGAGAATGCATCATCTGTCCTATGTTACTATGAAATGGATTGTGTTACTGTCAGCGTAAAACGTAGTGTGGACTACAAAAGTAATATATTGAATATGATGTCTAAATTTTTGAATAGAGAAAATGCATTATGTTTAATGTGATTGACTAATTTCATTAGTAGTGTAGAGTAGAATATTTACCATTCTGCAAAAAAACGGGGCTTGTTTGCCTAGTGGTTTAGATGTGGAACAAGGTGGTCTGACTCTGGCACGGGTTACTTTTTATCTCCGCCATTGATTGCCTATGATCATAAGAACTATGGCCAACAAGTAATGTCATGGCCTACCACCCTTACTGCTTGAACTCAGAACAGAAAGAAGTTGAGAAAGACTGCAGAGTTTTTTTAGTAGCATAAGGTTTGCAGTCATGTCTCTTCTCCTTTGCACCAGCTTTTTATTGTATGTGTTTATAAATTGTTCTAATTAATGTAACAGCGCTGCGGAATCGGCCGGCGCTTTATTAATAAATATAATGTAATGTCATAAGAACCCCAAGATATATATATATATATAATATTATATATATATATATATATACACATACAACATGTTAAAAAGCATAACCCATAAATTCCTGTGTTCATTTTATTAATTCCTATAAGAAAAATAATTGGGAAAGATAATAAAATGGATTGTTGAATACCTATATCTATTGAATATTTTGGTTTAGTATCAATTAAATGGTATAGTTTATGATTTAATTCACAGGAACATTATGGCCATTTGAAAGGACTGACTATATCCTGGATCGGGGATGGAAATAATATACTACATTCAATCATGCTGAGCGCTGCCAAATGTGGAATGCACCTGCGTATCGCAACACCAAAGGTAATGAATGCACACGTCAATAGAATTTTCCAGGAAGAGTTACACATTGATGTTACACATCACTGATAATTAGGCTGGTTTTATTATACCACACAAAACCAAATAGAATTTAGTACCACGCAGGCATGTTTAGGAGCAAAGGAAGAATGTGGAGATCTACAGATATTGATATATATGTGTTGAGAAGAATTAGATTTCTTGAATAAAATATATATATATATATATAATATTATTTTATATCATAAAGGCTTGTTGTGTGACATTTGCTCAGCCATCTGCAACGTACTTCTGTATATAGAGTATATAGTATATTTCAAACCATGAGATAATCAAGCCCTAGGAAAACTCAAGCACGTAATGCACTACTTCTATAGAGATGCTGCCAAAATGAGACCCATTTGATGGTTTACATTTTTTTTTGTAACTCAACAGCCCTCAACAAATAAAACTCATCATCTATTCACCAAAAGCTGGGATGGTGTCGATTGTAGTCCAGTGAATTTTAGGGACGACAATTATCATCCACAGGAGGAAGTCCAGCCAAATGTGTGCAGTACTATAGTAGCCTAAAGCACATTTGGAGAAAGCCCATTAAAGAATAGTTTATTGGGTCCTTGGTCTCGTAAAGGATAGCCATAGTCGTATCCAATGCATGTTAAAATTACTTCACTGGAACAAACATTAACAGCTCTACTGACGGACTTTCAATTATCTATCACATCCCTTCTGTACTGAATCCATTTTTGTATTTAAGTGTTTCTCACATCCCATTTGGGATGATTGAATGGGGGGGTACTGTAAAGATATACCTTTTTCAAAATGATCATTATTTATTTATGTTATTTACATCAAAATGCATTTTCAATTATTAAATAGCAGTATGTTCTGTGTATCTGTTCTTTTTGCACTATTATAGAACAAGTGTATCAACATGAACAATAAATCGAAAGCACCTTTTTTATGTTAAGCTGGCAGTCTCGGAGAACTGTTTTATTCCTCTACTTTATATATTAACCTACCACAATAATGTTTTAGCCAACAAGAACCTGTTGGCTTTCCACTTCACTGCCCAGAAAAGTACCCTCCAGGGTAACAGCAAATCGACATTATTGTAGATGTTATCTGTACAGCTTTGTCTTCGCGTGTAATAAACGTATGTTCCTGCTGTTATCCAGATTTTTGAGCACACCATGTTGCAAGCGACATGTCGGCTGCTCTGCAAGACTAGTTTCTATTAGACTTGGGTGCCAGCAGTAAATTTGTTTTCCTGTTCATTTTCTACCTGCCACAGCCTGCTATGATTCAGTAAAACAGCAGTAAACTGACGAAATTGTATAGATCAAACTTTACAAAACGTAGATATTCTCAAACCTCTATATATATAACAAAGGGAAAGAAGCCTTAGGAAAAGGTCAAAGTTGGAAATTAGTGTCATTGATTGTTTTTTCTAGTTGATAGCAGTTGAATATGTATTGAATAGTTTTATTGATTGATTGCTTGTGATGATGTTGTCTTATTTATTGTTTAAGGGTTATGAAGCTGATCCTCTAGTAACTGCAACAGCAGAGCAGTTTTCCCATGAGGTAAAAGTTTCTTTGTTTTCAAACTAATACTAAGAAGAACACCTGATACATGCAATAGACAGCAACCGTTACAGTGCTGTTGTGTTCATTATGTCATTTGAAAATGTCACAGCATTTCAATCGAGATTTTGGATTCTGGACATGTATTCCCTTTAAAAGCAAGAAAATAATCACGGAAATGTCAGTGGGATATTGTGTCAGTAACATTTTTAAATTCTGTATTACCGATGAAATCTACTGTTCTCTCTTATCACCAATGCTTTATTATATCGAGAGAGATAAGTCCAAAATTCCTCTGTACAAATTTCCTTTTGCAGTTTGGTACCAAACTGTTTTTCACAAATGATCCCCTGGAAGCTGCACATGGAGCCAATGTTTTGGTTACAGACACGTGGGTAAGTATGGGACAAGAAGCGGAGAAAAAGAAGCGGCTGGTGGATTTCAAGGGATACCAGATCACAATGGAGGTAAGTACTACCTGTATTTACTAAAACAGAATTAATGAGTTAGACGCCCAAGCATGAGTCTTAAAAAATTGTGTTCCCTTCAATGATATTCATTCATATTTATAAAATACGAGGTGCAACCAAGAATCAACTGATATGCAATTATTCTAAAGTCATGCTAGTCAAGAGCGGAACTCAACAATTAACTTGCTAGGACTTCTTGGGTGGAGCCCTCACATAAATATACATATGGTGGAAGCAGAACCCTCCAGATAACATTATGCTAAGAATTGATTGAGAGTTAATTGATAAATATTTTATTTAAGCTATTGAATATCTAACAAGCATACAAATTAATACTTATTCATTTGCCGTATTCATTTAGTTTGCTTTCACCAACAGAGTACCATGGGGTATTAATACCTCAGTGGTTCTAAAATTGCTGTTGATCTTTTGAATATACATATTCTAATTAAACACGGATAAGGTTTGCCATTTGTTATACTGTGAAGCACCTGAGCACATCGCAGTTGATTGCTTTAGAGAATATCCAAAAGCATTAAAGTAATTTTAGCAGTCAACAGATTTATCAATAAATATTTATTTTCCAATTTGCAATCAAGACAGCAAAAGTAGCGTCTCCCAACTGGGTATTCCTACATTGTTTACCAAGAAAGCCAGAAGAAGTAGACGATGAGGTTTTCTATTCTCCAAGATCACTGGTTTTTCAAGAAGCAGAAAATCGGAAGTGGACAATCATGGTAGGACATCTGACCAACAGGGAAATTATAATAATAATAGGAAAATGTAACTTGAAGCACAATATTTACTAAATTCATGTTGAATGTGAAGGATGAGGATCTGCAAGTTTTGGTATTGTTAGGGAAGGTTACGACATGAATGAAAGATGAATCAAAAGATCAAACTTCTTGCTAGATTAAAACTAATACAGTGAGGAGATTTTAATATGAAGGGGATAGGAATGAGACAATCAGGAATATAAAAAGACAGAGGACCAAATATGTTTTTGGTCCTTATGGTTCTTTGCCATTACTTTGATTTTTACTTTGCCCCCAAAGACATTTACCAGTTTAATATGTAAGGAATCTTACAACACATAATAGTTTTCAGTTTTGATATTTGGTACTTTTTTAAGTGTGAGGTACACATGGTTAAATTAGCAGGTTTGTTACCTTTTGAAAGCTTACCATTTGTTGACGCTAAACTTATAGGTTGTAAAACATGTTGTCAATAGCTCAGAAACCACAGGTGGTTCCATTAGGCCCTCCTCTAACTCAAGACTATAAAAATCTACAATGTTGGTAAATTCAGAAAAAATGTACCTTTGTTGTGGTGTTTCCATTGAGTTTCAAAAGGCAACATGAATTAGATACTACCAAAAATGTAGCCATAGGCATAAATATACCGTATTTGCCCGATTATAAGACAAGGTTTTTTCCAGAGCAAATGCTTATAATCGGGGTCGTCTTATAATCAGACCTCAAATAGGTCTGACTATGAGACTAAGATCCAGATCCCCCGCAGTGATGCAGGGGACCCGGATCCTCCTGTGTTATGCCCCCCCACAACTTACCGGTGCTTCTGAGTCCCCGGTGCTTAGTCCGGGCAGCATGTAGAGCTCTACGCGATTCACGTAGACCACTTCCGCTGCAAGAGGGAGGGGGAGGGAGTGTTAAATGGGGGGGCATAAGGCATTTCTGGAGGCAGAGTGCTCTGTGAAATGCCTTTTAACCCCCTTAATGCCACTCTGCCTCCAGAAATGCCTTTTAACCCTCTATACGCCACTCTGCCTCCTGAAATGCCTTATACCTCCCTATATGCCACTCTGCCCCATAATATGCCTTTTAACCCCCTAAATGGCATAGTGGCATATAGGGGTATAAGGCAAATCTGGAGGCAGAGTGGCACATAGGGGGTCAAAAGGCATATCATGGGGCACAGTGGCATATAGAGGGTTAAAAGGCGTATAATGGGGCACAGTGGCATTTAGAGGGTATAAGGCATTTCTGGGGCAGAGTGGCAAGCCTGGGGGCAGATGTGCATAACTGGGAGGGGGGCAGGTTGAAAAAAAGGAAATAAAAACAAAATATTTTTCACGATCAAACTTTTTTCTATAGGGTCGTCTTATATTCAGGCTTTTTCTTTTTTTTCATCAATTAATATTCAGATTTTGGGGGGTCGTCTTATAATCGAGCAAGTACAGTACATTAAGGTACAGTAGACAAAAGAGTAAAGCTGTTGGTGTCTGGTTAGCAGATGTGTCCAGCATTATACTACAGTAGAAGTATATTAAGGTTGATGTGATAGGTATACAGTAGGTCAGCCCTCTCAGGTTGTTCTCTTAGGAACATGGTAAATCAATTGCTTTATAATGGGGTCAAACTAGCAGTTGGATCAAATTGCTGAGGCTAACTTGACGCAGACAGCTTTAATGGTCCAACTAGAGGATTTATTTTAGTCAGCATAATTAACGACAGATTTCAATTACACTCCTGTACTATAAATGTATACTACATTCTTTTTACTCTGCTCTCACGCTTGTTAAAGAAACCTGCCCTTATCTCCTCATCTCATAACCCTAAAGGCTTCTCCGGGACCTTCAATTCCCTTCTTTGCCCCATCATCACTATCCCTTTCACAGGCCTTACTGCATCTGACTTCACAACCTACTTTAATGATACATTTAAGACAGATGTGAAATATCTGCCTCCTGCTCTCACCCTCTCATTGACTCTGCTCCTTCATATACTCTGAACTCTACTGAACTATATTAAGCAATTTCTCTCCCATCACTAAAGATGAGGTTTCTACTCTTCTCCTTTCCCTCTTGCCCAACCACATGCCTGCTTGGTCCAGTCCCCTCTCATCTTACCTGCTCTCTTTCATCCACTAGATCCTTGCCATCCTCTTTCAAGCATGCTACCATAATGCTCATCCTAAAAAACACCTCCTGGGCTTTTAGAATCTATCAAACTACCACCCCATCTTTCTATCTATTAAGATATTTTGTTTCCAAGCTCCTTGAAAGTCCTGTATATACCTTATCTACTCCAATCTTTTTACATTTTTACACTCTTGCTAAAGTGACCATTATTATTCACTCATTGCAAAATCCAAAGGCTACTACTTTGTCAGGGCCGAGCCTGGGGTGTCAGGAACCGGGTCCATACAGATGACTGCATTGACCCAGCGAGCCCAAAGATTGTGTGCAGAAGTTACGGTGCACTAGCGGAGTTGGAAAGGGCCTGGTGCATGGCAACTGCACTCACCCGGGAGTTGAGCACCTAGGGTTGTGCAGCCACATACCAGCACCCTGACTTAGCAGCAGATGTAGTCCAAAATTAAACAACGTGATATCCTGCAGGCACCCTGGAGCAGGCATGAAACATATCACTAGAATCACGTGCAGGATGCTGCAGGCTGGGAGTATAGAAGCTAAGCAAAGGATATAGCAGAAACATAACAAGTAAGGGAGACAGGGAGACCAAGCAAGAAACATAACCAGACAAGACATACATAATGTTGCGAGGCGTCCGTCTTCCCGATCTGCCGCGGTGTGTGCTTCACAGCTGAAAAATTCCGGCGCTCAGCATGAAACGCCAGCACCGCGACGGAGTCACCGAGAGTGAGGGGCGTCGAGCGGTTGCTGCAAAACTTCACGAGCGACCACTCGGCGCCCCTACCCGGGACTTAAATTGAAACATTGGGTTTTTTTGTTTGTTTTAACTTTATTTAACATCCTCCATGTTAAATAAAGTAAAAAAAAAAACTTTATTTAATATGGAGAATGTTAAATAAAGTTAAAAAAAACGATGCTTTAATTTTAGTCCCGGGCAGGCGCCCCTGTTGGCATGGCGCCCTGTGCGGCCGCACAGGTCGCACACCCCTAAGGCCGGCCTTGCCTGTATGCTTCAGGATTCAATTTAAAATCAAGACTCTCACTTTCAGAGCTGTTCATGGCAGTTCTCCTACTTACATCTCTCTTATCTCCAAATACACAACTACACATTCCTTCTGCTCATCTTCTTTGCTCTGATTTCTATCTCTCAAACACATATACAAGACTTCTGTAGAGCTGCCTCTATCTTTAGCTGATCCAACTCTCCCTAGTCTGCAGTTCTTCAAAAATCCCTCAAGACCTATTTCTTTAGGGAAGCCTATCAACTGACAGGTTAACCCTCCACCTACTACTGCCTCACATTTCCTAGCCTCTCTGTTGTTGTTGTTGGCCTGTCCAGCAATATTATTTATTTAATAAATGTGTCCAATGATAAACATGTGGCTGGTCTATGGCGCCTTTATCTCTTGTGTAATATATCCTCAGCAATGTATAGATTAAAAGGGCCCTTCCTAGCTTTTGTTTCTGTAGATCCAAATTGTTATGTTATACATATTGTACAGCGGGACAGAATATGATGGCGCTATATAATTCAATTAAAATAATAATTTAAAGGGAATAGAAACTGATTTACTCACAAACCTGGATATAGTAAACAGAACTATATGGTTTCTAATATGTCCTATTTCATATGAGCATGCATTAATATGAATAGACATTGTATACCCTAGATGTTAATTACATTTTGTTTATCTTTTTTCATATGCTTTCTTCTTTGATGTATATTCCATGCTTACTTTCCTCAGGGTGTGATGGTTTCCTTGCTAACTGATTACGCACCACAGCTCCCAAAGCCTTCTTTTTAATTCCCGAAATGTGTCAGCAAGCAGCTGATTGTTACGGACAAGCAATCACAAGAACCAAGCCTGTCTGAAAACATCCTTAACCGAATAATATGTTTTCACTTGCTGCTGAGTAGAGTGCTGAGTGGAATATATAATGATTCATTATTCTGCTATGAATTTGATTGTAGTTTGCACATGACCAGCGTCAGAATTGCTAATCCTGTCATATTTTTTTGCTAAATAAAAATTTCTTGTACTTTTTAGAGCAATGTCTTTATTGTTCAGTGTCTACATTTTATTATAAAAACAGTAATGTTCACTTAGCAGAGCTTATTTTTACATTTGTGCTGGACATTTAGATAGATAGACGTTCATGCAATACTTCCCCTTTATATCCTAATTGTTTAACCTTTCCTCTATTGTTATGTAATCTCGCTCCTCTTTTTCTCGCCTCTTCACCCCATTTACTGACATATATAGTACATTCATATAGGTCTGCCAGCGGGTCTCCCATCATTATTTACATGAACCTGTAAGAGCAGGGCTGTCTTTAACATAAGGCAGAAGGGGCAGCTGCCAAGACCTGGTTTACCTTGCCCTCAACATCTACCATAGTCCTTGGGTGGAGGTCTGTGCAACTCCTCCAATATTTCCTCCTTTGAGGCCTGCACTCAAAGATACAAAGGTCCTAAAAACTTGTGTAACATTAAAACTTTTTCTATGATGGCTTATAAAACGGTATCAACTCAGCAGTCGGAAGGGTGAGGCGTGTGCCTCACTCGCCTCGGGAACAGCTGTGATGAGGCGCAGAAATTAAGTCTTCAAAAGGTCAGAGCATCTGCACAACCCTCTCCCCTGATTACGGGAATGTGGACAGCCTCTTTCCCTTTTCTCAAATCGAGGGAGATGGATGCGCGGAGGCTCTGCCCTTTTGAGACAGAAGAAGAGTCAAGAGAGCAAGCAGGGTTGGGGGAAAGCCATCAGGAACGCGGAAGCAGTCGACAGAGAAGGTAGGGAGACATTGATAGAGTGAGACAGGGTGACTAAGTGTGTGTGTGTGACAGAGTAAAAGGGAGTGTGATAAAGCGAAAGATCTCATGATGCCAAGCCAAAAAGTCCTTTGGGATACTTGCTGAGTATCATAGGTAGTCCTCAGCAGCAGTATATAGCTATGCTGCACAGCTCATTTTATAGTGATGGAAGTTATGCTGCACCACAGCAAACGTCTGGCTCACAATATAATGAAGGGAGTTATTAGTGATGGGAGTTATGCCATACCACTGTCTGTTTCTGACTTACTATATAATGATAGGAGTCATTATGTACCACCATCTGTGTCTGTATCTTTATATAATGATGAGTTATGCTTTAGCACCACCAATGTCTGGCTTAGTATATAGTGATGGGAGTTTTTGTGTACCACCATCAGTGCCTAGTTTAGTATATAGTGATGGAAGTTATGTTGTACCACTGTCTGTGTCGGACTCTCTATATAACGATACGAATCATGTTGTGCCACCTTCAGTTATGCTGTACCACCATCAGAGACTGGCATGTCAGATTCATGTGCTTATGCTCACTATGAGCTGCACTGTATTATATATATGTCTGCCAATTGTATATTAATGCTACAACACCTGCACATGCATGATGGGGATTATAGTACACAACCTCTAGAGTGCCAAAGGTTATTTTACTGTCCCATTGTCCCTAATACCCCATTAAGCTCATGCAAAACATTTGCTCAGGCCTCGACTAGCACAAAATGTTAATAAATCACTTGGTTAGAGAAAGTTTGTTTTCTATTATTTTTTCATTCTCTTCAGCTCTAATATAATTGTTATTTTTTATTTTCTTTCATTTAAAATACCCTCTGTAACAACATAGTGGGGGCACATCTTTCTGTTCTTGCCTCAAGCACAAAATGATCTAGCTACAGGTCTGTATTAACTTCAACTAAAGTTGCAATCCAAGTGTACACTAGTCCTGGCAGGATAGTGTGAGTCACCATGCTGAAGCCAGGTGGCAGTACAGTCTTCCAGACATACTCTTCTCAAGCTCTACTAGAAACTGGAAAAGGCTCCACCTTATGAATGAACATAATCTGAACCTGAAAATCAAAATAAATCAAAAGGGAAAAAAAAGAAAAACTTTATACACAACCTTCATACATTGAGTCTGTGTTAGTTTTAATATTGAAAAGTATGTACAGATACGGTTCACACAAACCAAAAACTTTGAAAACATTACTTAAAACATATTAAAATAAAATGTATTACATTATTAAATTACACGTGTCAATAAATATGCCCACTAAACATACTGCTGTAATGCAGTATACTGTGATGTGGTTCTGGTGTAAATGTTCACTATGACAACCAACACAATGGCCCAATCAACAGAAGCATTCTATTCATTCATTGCTTGATACCATTTTCAAACATTTATCCCCCTGGGCCCTGCTTCATTCATTCACATATTCTTTTTTTATTATTTGTTAGACTGGACTGCTCTGATTTGAAGATTTGAACTACTGTACACAGCCTTTAATTGAAATTCTGTATAATGCCAACAGGGCTTTGAGAGGGTGTCAAAACTCTGACACATTTGCACCCTGACTGTATCACTTGTGTTCTTTCTATGTAGTGTTTTTGATAACTGTGGTTAACTGACCTAGGACATCGGCTCCAACCTCTTCCTAGGTGGTCACTGAGTACTGGGGTATGATGTCATATGGTGGCACTCCATGCTTAAAGGGTGTGCAGCACCTTTTACTGTATCCAGTGGTGACTTGGCAGGGTTCTCAAAGTATAAATGGGCCAGTGGAAGATCAGAAATCTCTCTTGTAACTGTCTCATTGAGCAGCAACACCCTGGACCTGCGACTCTAGGCTCTGTCAGCATAGGCCAGAATATGATGTTACTGAATAATTGCGACCTTGTAGCCAACTTGAACTCCATAGCCGAAAACAGTCTTTGAGGACCAGACAAGTAATTCTTCATTGCCATCTATGCAAGAAGGTGACAAGAAAGGTTCATTACCAGCTTATACAGAATAAATATGTTAGGATTATCTATTTAGTGTCATTTCAGCAGATGGTCTAAATTTCTTTTGTAAAAGCAGCAAGCAGGGTAATAACGCATCTGTTTCTGTATTTGTGCCGACAGATATTCCCTCATGCCTTATCAGGAAATAGTACATCAAGTTTACACAGAAATATGTTACACTGTGCTCCAACAATTACAGATTACGAAAAGCATAGCTATACCGGAAAAGTGAATGTTGTGATTTATGCTGCCTGTCTATCAGTTCATTGTTCCCATTATGAGGTAAAATAAAACAATGCCTGACATTTATCTTTGATGAAAATGCAAGATCTAATTACCCCAGAACACAAAATATGATGGTCAGTGGTTTCAAAAGAGCAATTTCTTGGAAATATCAAATAAAGGATTATTTTTGTTGTCGAGTTAAATATTGCTCTTTCCTTCTCTGCATTTGCCTGCTTACTCATACTGCCTACTATATCTGAGCAGTATATTCTACTTCCTTATTTTTAGTTACTCCTTAGTAACTTTACCAATTTGTAACATGTCACTAACAGAATGCCATGTGTCTTCCTCAATCTCTCCTTCATAATCACATGCTCCTTCTGTTACTGTGCATGTGATTCAAATAGGTCATTCTACGAAATCATTTTATGTTACACACAGTGCTGTATTCCTCTCTAGGACAACTAGGCCGAGGGAGGTAATTCCAGGGTGGGAGACAGCATAACCGGGATCATATCGCCTTAGGGCAGCATCCTGCCAAAATATGTCATGGTTACACATGGTTGTATGGCAACTAGCAAAAGATCTACCACTGAGATTATATTTGTTATGTGTCTCAACAAAAAAGCCCCCTCCCCATTTGCCAAACGGCTTGTCCGAGCCATCTTTGCCACCAAAGAAGACGAGAAGGGCTGGAGGTGCTGAGTAGGGGGTCATCTGGGTAGTGGGGCCCAGACCATTTGTTTTGTAAGTGTCCCCAAAACTACTAATGGTGGCCCTGAATATGAAAATGATTATTTGAAAGGTGCGCTGTACCCATGTGTGCGGCCAACGTAAAAGAGGGAAGAACGGGCTCTGCCTCAGTCTCCAGAAGTGTGAGTGTCAGTGTCACAAGCGGTCAGGCTCCAGTCTTCCAGGTAAACCTTCACTACACCTTGCATTGGCTCCATCTTTTGTGTACCCGCCATTTTGTAGCTCCACCCTCACCAAACCACAACTATGGCAGGAAAAGGTGGCAACCCTATCCACAGCTGGTTGTAGGTTGAGCGGAGGGCAAGAGAGAAAAAGGCAAAATTCACACAAAAAATAATTGTAACCTTTGTAGGTAGGCATGAACAAAAACATTGCTTACAATGGTTTAGATATCTTGCACATGTGCCCATGCGTTTATTTTAGTAATTTAGAGCAGTTAAGAATAGTTAATAGCAAAACTATCACAAACAGTTAAGCTACTCATGTGCTGTGTCCCTGGTCCATGACTACATTACACAAACTATTATTGTCCTTCTCACATGGTTTCATTAGATAAAAGAAACTGGTTATGCAAGTTTTTGACCTTTGATACTGAGTGCTATAACTGGTTTATTTCCTATCTGCTTTACCACAGTAACATGCTTCATGCGTGATGTAGCACACTTTAACCCCTTAGGTCTCAAACATAGAATCACTTTGATATGCCTATTTTCATTGACAGGCTTATTTGTAACTTAAATTCAAATTCAAGATGGCAGACCTCGTTTTATAAGCATTTATGTCTTCCTGTACGGTGTACAGGTAGGGCCAGTTCTAGGGTTTCTAAAACCCCAAAAGAACTATAAAGTCCTCTACATTGTCAGTGATCTATTCCCCTTCATCTATTCCCCTATATGATTCATGTTACAGTTAAGTTCAGTCTGCTTTAATAACCGAGACATTTACAGGTTAAAATAACCAGTTACAGACGTTTTCCATCATAAACTTGGTGGAATGGTTTTGGTTTGTTTCATTTATTCAGGGTTTGACCAATTCCAGGTCAATCCAGCACTTTTCCAATTCATTTGACCAGATCAGTTTCAACTTCTATCTTACTTTTTCTAAATAGGCAAGTTACAGCAGTTTCCATTGCAAATTGATGAATGTTAGAGTTGGTCGATTTAAGTCAAGTCAAGTTTCTCCATTAAAGCCAATTAGGTCACGTTGCAACACGACTCAACTGGCAATCCAAGTTCAGCGAGTTCAGGGCAGGAAAACATTTCTGCGGGTTTTATTCAACACTCCCTAATTACTCTGATAGAAAACTTGCAACAGCTCAAACAAAGACGCTTTACGATAAAACATTTAGTCAAGGTATAAGCTATGGAGGGGATTTGTTTGGTTAAATAAATATTTAAATATATGTTCTAAAAATATAACACACAATCAGTGCATTTTGTAAGCCTGAAGATAAATACTTTAAACTTACCTCTAGAAGGTGGAAGGGCTTCAAGATACATTTATCAGAGATAGCAGGCTTTGTGTCAGGCATTTCAACATGAGACACGGAATTCCACAGTTTCTGGCAAATTGCTACATGTAGATGTTATGTGGCAGACGAAATTATATCTCCGCTCTCTCACTTAGACTAAAATAAGTAATTATATGTTTATTTGATTAACATACTAGAGAGGGCAAATGTGGAACCTAAGTGGAACAGCACATTTGAAACCAATAATTCATCTTTCTTGTGAATTATCACATCTATAAGACAACTACACCAATGTCCAAGGTCCATATCATCTCCTCAATTTTATTGACGCAAACCATGACAGTGAAATACTTTTGATGACATCATCTGTTCTTTAACCTTGACCTAAGTCAATGTCCTTCTATCTAGAAATATTGTCCATCATATAAATCCTCATAAGCACCTTCTCCTGGCATAACCTCTGCTTTGATGAGCTTCAGTATAGCCTATATCCAGCCAACAGTTCTGTCCTGGTGATAGAGACATGAATTAAATTACCTTTTTGCGTCTTTGGATTTTTTCTTTCTTACAATATATTCAGCTCAGTCAAAACCATTCATTATTCTTTCCTGTTTTTATTATTTGAATGTCTTTGGGTAATCATAAAATTCACATTTAATATTTATGAGTCAAACAACACCATTATTTCTTATGAGAAAAAATGACAGTCTGGAACATACTGCAGAATCACCTCTGTTTCACTCCCAGCAGTCCAATGAATACTGAAATAACCCAACATTAATTCTACATACAGCCTATACAATTCAATACAGCAAATATGATTCTTTTAACTGAATGATAAAAAAGATTAATCTCTAGTGACATGGACAAAAGGGATCATCAGACTCCATACCCTAGCTGGACTTCACCTTCCTGAGGACCAATTTAACTGTGCTCATATAATGAGAATGAGTTTTATTCATATAAGGAACGCTGCATGTTGAGGGTTGCAAGCAGTGGTGTATTTTTGACCCAGGGCAGCACAACAGCCATCCATTGGGGCATTTACCTTTGGTGCTGCCCCCCCTGTGCTGCTGTTCTTTCTAGTGGGCATTGGGATATGACATCATATCACGGCATGGCATGGCACAGCTGAAAGGATGGCACAACAGAAACTTTGGAGCACTGTCCGGACTAGGGACAGTCCTGTATAGTGTTAATGGGCCAGTTGGGGGGATCAGCGATGGCCCATTGACTAGTGGCACAACAGGAAGCCTGATCAATCAGGTTGCCTGTCATGTGACAGGTCCTGGGCCTTGTTGGGCTAGGCCAGAATACACCACTGTAGCCACCCCAAGCACTTCTATGCTGTCCTCTACAATGAGTGTTGAAAAATGATGTCATATCCGCCTCTTACAGATGCAGAGTGCAGCGTAAGTTTTCTATGAAGGCTGTAGGCACTCAACTCCGTAATTTAACTGGGCAGGTTACAAGATCTCCCCTTAACTGACTTAGGGAACAGTAGTGTACTCAATGGCAGACATCCAATTTCATAAATTGAATAAGTAGATGAGTTGTTGTTTGAGTTTGGTTGTTTGATGCTGTATAACCACAGCCAAATAAGTTCACTTAGTTACAGCATACACTATATTTATATGGTATCACCACAATTAGCATTAGATTGGATCACAAGTGTTGTTGGACACTGGAAGGGTTACATAACATTTGTTCACAAGAAGCCTAATTTGTAACATTGAGAAAGTCATGCTGATGCAGCCTTTGGCAGCTTACAGCAATTTATCTGTTTCCTCCTCTCTCTGTAAAGTAATTTGCTTGTGGCTGTCAAATTCTTCTGTGCAGGTAAGAGAGGACATCAAAATTCAGTGGATGGCTGTTAGAATCACAGACAAATAGACAAATATTGATAAATACTGCTTAGTACAAGTGATATGTAACCCTTTGATTACCAGTGGTCCAGTCACATTTTCCCTTCTGGACAATCATGAAAGTTGTCATTTAAAGAGCTCAACTGCTTTATAAATATATATATATATATATATATATATATATATATATATATATGAGGTGGACACTATACATATCCATACAGGCTTTTTAAAGAATCTTTATATAGGGTGTTTTTGTTTTAATCTCTAGAGAAGCTGGCAATCCATCATTGATCAATCACCACCCTTCTCGCTCTAAACATCAGTAGCAGATAGACAGCCCAACTACACTACATAAAGCCTCTTTCAACGGTTGCTGATTCCCTTGCACAGTGCTGCAGAATAAGATGGCCATACATAAAACAATAAATAATAATAATAATATAGGGGCATACAGGTGCATTTGGTGTATGTGGTTGGCCTCTTACGTCCACTTGGCCAACTGCATATCCCATAAGTTGTTGGCATTCATATGGTGGACCAAGACTCATTTGTAGGAAGATGTTTTTGGGTGGAACTGCAGTTCTTTGGAAGTTTTGAGTGTTTGTAAATGAGGTCTAACTCAGCATCCCGACAAAATCATAAACTGCAACATTATACCTAAATTATATCTTCTCTGTCTGTATATAATCTCCCCTCTCATTAACATATCCGTGTTTTACAAATCACATATAGTCGCATGTAATGATAGGTCCAAAGGCAACTAAATCAGATTTAATATAAGCCCATTGATAGTTACACAGAATCACCATTTATATCAACCCATCGAACAATGGTACAGGAATTTATTGGCAAGGAGAAGTTACGAGCAAATGAATTCCACTATTGGTGCAATTAAATACTGTGCATTCTGGCTTATGTCTTGAGGAAGCTGCTGTCCTTATTGTTCAATTTGTTTTACTGCAGACAATGAAAGACCACTTTTCAGCACAGCTTTATCAATAGACCCCACCTGCCCGCTTCCAAACTAAACACCTGGCAGCTGTCAATTACAGGTATAAAGGAAATGGGGAAAGGAGAACTATATGCCCATGTTTAATTTTAATGACCAACAAAAAATAACTATAAAAGATACCACGTACGCAGGGCTGTCCTAGGGTTTTGGTAAGCCAGGTTCTGAGGTTGAAGAACAACTACTTGCATAAAGTTGAGTTGGGTGCTGTCAAGTTTGAGATAACAAGCTTCTCATTAAATGATTGAAATTCAAATAAAATATGTAATTAATTGATTTGGGGACCTTTGTTTAGTGCAATATGACTTGCAGAATTGTTGTGCTTATTACTGCAACCCAAGTTCATCACAAGGCCAACTGGAGGAGTTTACTGTATTTATGAATTCCTTTACTATACACAAGGCATTAGTACAATGCAAGCCTTTTAATAAAACCAAACATCCTTCAGCAAACTACTTTGTGTGATATCTGCTGTACGGAGAGTACAGAGAATGGAGAAACAAGCAGCAATTCAGAGAGCCATGGTCCGTAGCCAGAGGGTAGAACAGCCAAGGGCCAAAGCATAACTAGGGAGTCTAGAGCTTTGTCAGGACTAGCCAAGGTCAAAAGCCAGGTGGACTTGAACATGTGGCGCGTGGTCTAGACCAAGATTAGTTACACTCTTACATATATATAGATATATATAGATAGATATATATATACAAATACACACTTTAAGCACTATGTGCGCTAAGTACTTTTACAGCTCACAAGAAAAAAATGCTGGGTTATTCCTGGTGACAAATGTAGATTCCATGACTAGAAAACATGCAGGAACGTGCTTATACACAGCTCTGTGAGCATTATAAGTTTTATTTATTAAACTGTTGTTAACATCCATCATAAACAATTTCTTCTTTTTTCCTGTTATTTCTGTTACCGAGCTTCTGCTGTTCGAGGACGTCGGACGCTGAATCTTGCCGAAAAATTGATTTAGTCACCCTGCGGGGGGACTTTCCGCAGTTTTGCTTGCTTGCAGTAACATTAGTATAAAACCCTTCCATGCGCAGCTCCCTGTTTTCATACTGTGCAGAAGATGTATAACCAAGGCTTTGTTCACTAAACACCGAGTTCACTTGAATGTGATAAGTCTCAGACACAAATTGGGTAATCACTTAAATTTACTCTTACTTAATATGCTAAGTTCTTTGCATCACTCTAAAGATGGCAAACTGCATTGACAACTGCCCCAATTTACTAAACCCCAGGGGACGATACATCACCCAGGACTAAGTTGCATTTTAATTAGACTCTAGAGCACAAACAGGTTTTGTATACCATGCAATAATTGCCTTGCCCATATTGGAAGCAAACAGACATGGATAAATGCAGCTTAACCTATCCATGCCTTGTTTTATTTATGTCATGGCAGCCATTGCCATACAGAATGTATTAGTATTTGAACAAACACTTCAGAGATGTATTTACCTTCCTAGTGTTTGCGGACACTTATTTAAGACACGGAGCGGCATAATATGACATTATATCCCAGCGCTCTCAGGCTCAAAGGCACAAAGGGCCGTGTAATGCAGTCTATAGAGGCTGTGCCGAGCGGTGAGGGCCTAGGCTAGGGTACATCCCTGGGATACCCGTAGTAATTTTTCCTAGGGTTATCCAAAATATATAATTTGTAAATATGCATCTTTCCTTAAAGTGAAAATGATCAGTTCCATAAAGAGAAATTGTTGCTGTCACAACTTACTGTAACACTAAGTTATTATAATTACCAAACTGTTGTGCTCTTTTTGGATAGTTTAATGGTTTTTAACCCTTACCGTTCCAGGTACAGTAAGTATGCCATAAATAGTTGATAGGTGCCAACTACTCACCACGTATTTAGGGGTACTCTTAGGGATTTGTTCACAAATCACTAAAGCATTTCTATAGTGTAGTGGGGCTAACTATTTGCTTGTAAGCGACAGAGTAGAAAACCAGAATCCGATGCTAGTGTAACTATTAAAAATGTACGTCAACAAATGTGTTATGAGATCAGCTTACCAGCGTGCAGCGATCAGTAACCGTGATTTCCCAAACAATACTACTGTAAAAGAAAACACACACAAATTGACACTAGTGTTTTTCGCTAGGTACTTATTACTAGTTTAACTTGGTCTGAATAAAAAAAAAATATGTTGTTTCTCTGTAAGGTTGGCACCTAAATAAAGCAAAACTGGCCTTCCTGGGGTCAAAATGTTTCCAAGCACCATGTAAAGGTTAATTGCGTAAATCAGAACAGAACCATAAAATGTATGATTTTAAGAAAAGGGATATATCTATTTTAACCTTGCTGACAAGGAGATGACACAGCACAGATAGTAACAAAGAAAAGGGGGAACAAAAACTTAAAATTAGGCTTTTTTTCCCCTCTCATGTCAAGGCTATTTCAGCCAACATTATACTACTTCCCCTTTAAATAAAACCTTCCATTTGACGTTTGTGGACACTTATTCGGCACACGGAGAGTTAAAGGTCCGTATGTAAATATCTCTGAGTCAGGCAATTAAAATAGCTAATTCACTGATTGTCTCTACCTTTTCACAAGCAGCATTGTGCTAAATCTGATTATCTGTGATTACACGGGATGGGATGTGTGCCCGCTTGGTTTCTTTACAATTATCAGTAACTATTAAAATATAATTTGACTTACTGTTTTGTGCTCTATTTATTTGACAACTGTTTTATTTGGATTTAAAGAAATCTGCATTTATAATGTATGTTTCCTTAATAAACAGCAAATCAAAGCCTGAAGAAAAATGAAACAATTAATTCATACATTTAATAAATGTTTCCTACATTAAAAGGAAAACAATGTATCTGTCATCTGACAGAGAAGGGGGAGACACAAAAAATACTTTTAATGCCACATATTGCTGTTTGTAATATAGCAAATGTTAAACTAAATTCTTGAGGTTTAATATGACTGGTTTATGCTTTTATTGTCATAAATTAAAAGCAAGAGGATTACACTTTTCCTATTCGTTTTTAAATTTACCACAATTTTTGATTTTATAATACAGTCAAACAATAATGAGATGCAAACATTATTTTTTGCTTACTGTTATAGGAAAATAAAAGCTGTTTTTTAGATTATTAAAAGTTTTTGTAAGCTTAGCATCTCTTGAGTTCTAATTCTGTTCTTTCATTGTCTTTATTCATTGTGATTCTAGTCACTCAGAGGGGAACCACTTCATTCTTCACGATGAGTTGGCAGCCAAAAGGCCAGTCAGCCTCCCCTACAAAAAAAGCAGAAATTTCCATGACTTCGCTCCACTTTTGCATTCCATCCTTGCATCCGCTTTACCATATATATATAATGCATGGAACACACCAAAGTTGAATCTCTCTAGGGGCCTACAAACACCTCAGACTAACACCTAGGGAAGTAGGGTAGTGGGGCAATGACAAAAGACCAAAGGCTGAAAGGGGAGGGAAAGTGGGACAGAATAATATTCACCATATCACCATACCAGAGAACTCTGGGAGAAGCACAGCTTCTCTGGTTCTCCAGGCAACACCCGAATCATCCGGGTCTTGACAGGCTCCTGACATCAGCAGGAACACGTCCAACAAGGGTAGGCTTTAGGTAGCAAGAGCCCAGAAGTTCCCAGGTATGCTTATCACAGCCTAGACTCTCCCCTGCCTACAGGGTATTTGGAGGAGAGACCCAGTTGAAGGTTTCACAGTGGGGTGGCTCTTCAGGACACTAGGACACTGTCTAACAGGGGCAGATACATGTCAAGTGGGGCCTGGGGCTTCATGTGATCTTATGACATGACAGGAAGTAGGACTATGCCATCACTGATGCCCATAAAGGAATTTATATCTCTACAAATACCCCTGTGGGCGTATAAAGTGGACCTCCATTTGGCTTTCCACATTACTCAGCATAGTAAGTACTTTATAATGCTGTGAGGTGCAGACAAATGCTAAAATTACACTGCAATAAGTAAACAGCCAGTGTGGGCCCCTTGCCAAGATTGTTGCTCCATTGTTAATCCGCCCCGAAAATGTTGCACAAGCAATCAGGATACTTCAAAGCGATCGAAAAATCCTAAAACTGTGATTAAATGTTTTACAGCAAATATTTACTTTTTAAATATTCAGGGACAAAATGTTTTTTGCACTCTTGGTCATATCTGTCACTTTATTAATTCTTCTGAAAATAAGAGACCGTTTTTCAAAATTCTATGGCAACAATCTATGAGCGCTTACTCTTGTGTCACATGACATTTAAATACTCCCAGTGAAAGTTATGAATGGGGCAAGATTTTGTATAATTTAAGAATTACACCTGGTAATTGATTACTCCTATTTATTCAGATTTTTTTTTGTTCAGTGAGAACATAACTATTCAAACCTTGCACCAGATTCACTTTTATATGAGTCCTGATTTTTTTGCTCTCTATTGGTTATGGAGAGGGGTTTTTGTCGCCTAGCAACACACTCTTTACCGATATAGTATTACTTTGCCACATGAGCTCATTTGCATGTGAATGTCCAGAAACGTTTGTTACTGCATTCTATCTCACAGAGGGCCGTGCAGGCAATTAAATAAAAATAAATAAATCAAAAGGGTCTGCATGGCGGTTGGAGACCCAAAACACAAGAACGAGTGCATTTTAAATCCCGTAATGAGAAGACTTTGATTGGGGCAAGTGGGAAATTATGCTCCCTACAAGCATCGAAGCGTAGCACAGCGAAACTATTAATTATTGCGAAATCTAAAAGGAACTGTATTATTTTTTTTAACCTTTCAAAATATATATTTTTAATATAAAGCACAGCCCACCTTAGATTGTAAGCTCTCGAGCGGACCCTCAGAATCCACCATTCCTGACTAGAACTTTGTGTAAAAGTACCACAAGGCCAGGTGGCCGCTTACAGGCAGAGCGCTCAGCTCTTGATGTGTCATTAATGTATATTATTTGTGTTAACTGCCCCGCGTATTTTGTTGTCGCTTCATAAATGAAAGATAACAATAATAATTATCTTGATTTCTGATTCGTTGCCCTAAAGTAAACATTAAAGGGACACTCCAGTGCCCCCCCCAAAAATAATGAATGCATATGAAAATATTTTGTACTTTCATACGCATTTATTTGAAATGCCCCCAAAAAAATATTAAAAATACCTACCATTGGGGAGAAGCTGCAGCTCCAGCAGGTAATCACAGGGTGGTGGGCCTGGCTAGACCTCTTCTCTACCCAGAATGCCCCACGATCCAGTACCTGGTACTGACTGGCAGTAAATACCGGTAGATCATGTTTCAGGAGATGTGTACGGCAAATCATCTCCTGCACAGCAAATAGCTGGGGGTGGGGAATGGGGCAAATCATGTGTTATTTTCATTTTTACTTAAAACGCACCTGCCACAATAAAAGAAATGACAAGGTGCCACTAACCTGAAGTATTCCAGCGTAAACGCTGGTACCGACACCATAGAGATTTAAAAATGACACATCTGGTAGCTGGTAAGGGCGTTTATACCCACAATTATAAATATGTCCACTTTGTAGTATTAGACCCACAATAACGGTATTAGAAACCCGCTGTTAAATGCCAATTATTTCTTTGTTTGAATTACAAAAATAATGTATAAATACCCTGCCTTACAGGGAAACTGTACCGTGAAATATGAATTACTTGGAATAGTGCATAGCACACCCTCTGGTATTCAGATCAAGAATAATATTAACAGGACTCTCTCAGTTTAACAGCATGGCGGGCGACATGATTTGTCCTTTTACTGAAAACATTTAAGATAATAGCTGTCTGGCATGATATTTTTTTCTAATCATCGCAGGTTAAATGGGGCATCATGGGTTAAATGGGGCATATCGATTTTAGCTCATGAAATATTGTTAGACTCCCTGGAATTCTTGCGTGGGTCAGCAATGCAGCTCCTGCAAGCCTAGGAGCTTGGAAAATGCCTATGGGGGAAATGAATATGTTAAGGGAATATGTTAATTCCAGCCATCCTATGTACTTTAATGTATATTATGGCTGTGAAGTCCCTATAACTTTCCATGTACATGGGGGCACAAGCCCCCATGTACATTTGCTCCTTTCCCCACACCCCAGCTATTTTCGGTGCATGAGATTTGGCTGAACATATCTCCATGTACCTGATATTCTTACTGCCATTTCACTGGCTTTACAAACGCTGCAAGGGTTCCGACCCCTGTGCACACAGGATAGGGCTGGCAACTTCTGGCCCGAGGCCAGTTAAAGCCAAGTGACCACATTGGCTCTTGGCTGCCATTAACTGGTACACATATTTACACACTCACGCTAACACACATACACACTAACACACATACTTGTGCTCACACATACTTACACTATCACACACTTACACGTACTCATTCTCACACTAACACACACTTACACGTACATATCAACAGATACACACATTTGATAATAATAATGGTTGGGATAGTTCTTACTTTAATATATGAAGTGTAACAATCAAATAACATTACTAATCTGAAATAATCTGCTGGTAAATAACATACCGGTAATATGCTTTGCTACATAATTGCATACGTAAAAACACTATTCGTCTTCTTCGTGGCATAAATGTCTGTCAAAGTCTTCGATATGCCTTGCCCCCTGGACCTAACTCTAATTGTATTCCATGAAACATATGTTTCTTCTCTGGCGGTTCTAAACACACAGAAAAAGCATCCATTATTAAATATATCCTTAGCCCCAGGCAAAGCTAAGGGGCAAGAGCTGTTAGCTTTGAACATGCATATTAAAGAATTAAAGAAGCATCATAAAATATCGGGTTGTAGGGAAATACTGAGGATATAGAAACATGCAGTCTGACAGCAGGTAAGAGCCACTTGGCCCATGTAGTCCTTGGCTCATGACTTCTGATGTAAAGACTCGGACTTGCATGCAGGATAGTCAGTGCATCATAGATCCAGGTTGTCAATGCACAACAAACCCATAAGAGGGAACACTCTCCCATCATAAGCGGTTGAGAGTAATACAGTACAATGACTTAACCCCTTCAGGCCCAGGGGTTTTTGGTACCTTAGGCCCCAGAGCTATTTTGCCATTTTTTACATACCGTATTTCCCCACGTATTTTTTAGAAAAATTTGGGGTCTAAAAATTGGGTGCGTGTTATACAGTGGTGGTAGATGTTTATTTTTTTTTACTGGAAAGGGGACAGGAAAGGAGTCCTGCTGCTCACCTGTGGAGTCACGTGAATGCACAACGCATCACATGACTCCGCTCAGTTCCTGTTTGAGCAACACAGAGGGAAAGAGCGGCCCCCACGGAAGTCTGTGAGCGGCACCAGAAGATCTGCAGTTCAGGTAAGGTGGGGGAGTAAATGAATGAATGAATGTGTGTGTGTGTGATAGCATGGATCCGTGTGTAGGGGGCACAGGGAGGCTGAAAGTGATGTGCATGTACTAGCTGCCTGAGCATGATAGGAGTGCGATTGCTAACAATTGCTAGCAGCTAACATCAATCACACTCATATCATGCCCAGGATAATAACAATAACTTTATGTAATATATTTTTTTAAAAGTTTCGGCTCCCAAGATTAAGGTGTCCATTTTTCCTGATTTAGAGACTCAGACCTTAATCAGTCCTTGATCTTGGATTCAGGATGGCTTTATGCGTACCGCAAGCATGTTTAAATTGCTCCACTGTATTAGCCTCTACCACTTCTGCTGGGAGGCTGTTCTGTTAATCTACCACTATACTATATATATATATACATACATATATATTAACACATATATGTGTGTGTATACATGTTGGTGCCACACCTACTTTAGTTATGTTGCAACCTTTAGAACTTTTTAAGCCTTTTAAAGAATTAGCTAGCTCGAAAGCAGCTATTCTTTTCCATCACATTGTATGTTTTCTCTTAAATATTTAATTTGTCCACCAGCTACATAAATGCACCACCCATCACTCCCATCACTCCCATCAGCCCAATATAGGTGAAGAGATTTCCACTTGTTTATTATTTGACATTTTTCATTTATGATGCTCTTCTGGGAATGGCTTCCAAAGGCTTCATAGGGTGAGTAACCGAAACGACAGCTCAGTTTTGCGAGGCGGTGATCTAATACCCCTCCTGTTCCCGGGGGAATTCCTGCTTGGTGTATAAATCCCGGTCCCGTGTGAATAAATCCCGGTCCCGTGTGAATGGGCTGGATCAGCGCGGAATCCAGCAGCAGCAGATCTCCAACCAGCTTCCATGGGAGGGGCGTTCCCTGTCCGCTCGCCCGCCGCTTTCGGGCCTCATTTGCATACGGGGGCGGGGACTTGTATGAGTGAAAGGCAGCTCTTAGTCGGAAGGCTGATTCCATTGCCGTTTTTTTTTCCTCCTCTTGCGGATTGGGGATAAACTGCAGGCAGGAGGGGCTGCGAGCAGCTAAACGAACACCCGGCTACCGGATTTCAGTAGCATGGCATCACGAAGAATGGAGACCAAGCCAGTTATAACGTGTCTGAAGACCCTGCTGATTATCTACTCTTTTGTCTTTTGGGTGAGTAAAATCCGCACCTGTCTGTGACCCTTTTTTGTTAGTGGGACTGGTGGCACCCAGCATCTACAATCCGATGCACCAATTCTGCAATTAATAGCCTTTATTTATTGGGCTAAGCACGCCACCCCCTTCTCTCCTTTTCTTATTCCTCCCCAGTCCTTCTGCAGCTCCTTAATCATGTTTACAGCAGGGTTACAGGGCAAAGTTGGGTACACCCGGGGCAGGGGCGATCCCCACGCAATTCGAATTACAGCAGATCGCCTGTGATTGTTGATCATTAACCAAGCCGTGCGGTGTGAACGGCTGATCAGCCTTCCAGTCACGTCTACCTGGATTCGGATTAAGAATCTCTGTAATTGTGTTTATGTAACCAGATCAGCTTGTCAATGTTCCAACGCCGATTAACGCTTTCGACGCCGGGGAGGGTAATATAGCGAGAGAATGAATGTGAGCATAGAGCATAGTGCGATCACTGCCTTCGATGCGAGATGTTGCAGTGAGGAGGGGGGGGGTGTTCTGGTTCCGAAGCCCCCAGTGTTGCTAACGGCAGCCGAAGTGCTTCTGTAATGGACATCAGACGAGAAGCCCACCCTTTGCAGCAATGGATCTGCGCTGGAAATGCAGTTTTTGTAACAAATCTCAAGAGGGCAAATAGCAGATGAGTGGGAGGAAAGCTTTAATGCATTTCGCAAGCAACATGAATCTTCCCCAAACAACATGCCCATACCTTCATGTATTATACTGAGCTGTGTCGCTTTAACTTGAATCTACTTATTTCCCAAGGACCTGATCTAATATTCTGTATCCCAGTGCTGTGATTGCCGTATGTCTCAAATCCTATACTAAAAGCAACATGTTTTATATTGGATTTCCTCTATATAATAAAACACTGCTTATCTGTATGTGTATTTGCTTCATCTGCCTCCCTCCGAAGAGACGTTTAAGGAAGATCGGCGCTGGTCGCCGTTTGTTAAGGCGAATGAATGGTCTGTTGAGGGTTCTTAATGGTTTTCTTAAGATTGGATTGTTTTTGTATGATACAGGCCGACAGCATGCAGATGAGTCCTTTAGATATCCCCAGCCAGTGAATCATGCGTTAAGTATTTTATTTACTGTGATATAACACTCGAGAAATGGTCAAGACGCAGCTGATGAGTAACCCTTCATGTTGATGGCTAACGTTAATAAATAAAACATATAATAAAATATATATATATCATCATTTCATTTGAACGGCTACTATACGTCTGTACGTTTAAAATGCTAGAATGACATCAATCGCAGCTTTCTGGTTAGGCGCACTAAGGTACCGTAATTATTTAGATTATACATTACACCATTTTCTTTTCTCTCTGTGGCGTTTATTTACTAAATGGTGAGCTGAATAATTTTAAGAACTAAAGCAATGAGATTATACATCATCTAGCGTCTACTCGCCTACAAATCATCATTTAGTAAATGAACCCGAGTGGGTTAAATCTTGGGTCCGAATCTTGGGTCTTGGGTATACCGTGACCGTGTTCAACAATTTGCATGAATCATTAAGGAGCTTAATTACGTTGAGTCTTACCCAGCCCGGTGTATTATGTTATATATAGAATGATGCTGGCTGAAAATAGTTTAAAGGGAGAGATTTTTTTTTTTTTTTTACCAGGTGTGAGCATAGCAACTACTGCCCTAATTTCAGTGAATAAAGAAGCGGATTACTTTAAGTCACCGCACGATTGTTTTCCCTGGTGGCTGCTTCTATCTCCTGGTAGACGGCGCTAGAAAATGTATTTCATGTTCACGCAGAATGCAGAACAAGGGGAGGCTGGGGAAACTTGTATATCAAGTTCAATTACTGGAAGAGTAGGATGAATTTTAACCCACTAAAGCTCAGTACCAGTTTTTGGGGTTGGATTCCTAAATTGGGGGTTCTGGTATCTAGTTGGCTTTTGCATTAACGTACATTTCATTTTCTATAAGGGAAAATTGATTTTGAATGCTTTTCTGTGGCTCTAAAAAAAAAAAACCACGCAATTCTGAAAATATCAAAACGAATGGAAAATTGGGTCCAGGACTGTTGAGCCTGTTAACACTGAATGACGATTAGAATCAACATTAAAAGCTGTCGCCTTTATTTGATTGACATGTACAGTTGCCATTTGGGAAAGTCAATAGTCACAGGGACCAGTTGTGGTAGATAGCCAGTGCCTACCATTCCCCGCTACTACCATGAGTGTAATGGCGGTGCTTTTGTCAGTAATAACCACTGCTTCTTTTGTCCCCGAGTTGAGTATTGCAACAATTTCTCTGAGGATCGTATAAATCACCCCCTTGAGCTGATTACACATAGGGCCTATTCACTAAAGGGGAGTTGACACAGAGTTTGCAGGAGTATTGTGGTTTCAACTCCCTGACCCCATTATGAAGGTCCAAACACCAGTGATCTTCTCCTGCAGGAAGAACTTGGCTGGCCTCATGCAAACCGTAATTTAAATCAGTGAGATTAGGGATAATAGGGAGGGAGGGTAGATAATGACGTCGGCGAAGTTTAAAATGAAGCCCCCCCCCTGGTGTCGGCGAGGGGGGGCGGCATTTTAAACTTCGCCCCATGCGGCATTATGTCTTGGGCCGGCCCTGACACTATCCCTTTAGTGAATATACCTCATAGTACAATCAAAAATGTGTGACCACAAGGCCTTGTTACTTCTTAAAAAATAAAGCATTGGAAACAAGATAAATAGTCCATGGAATCCCAGTGAGGTCATCATGACATCACCAAGGGGTTCCTCCTGGTTATTAGAAAATAAAAATGTAAAAATTCTTGAAACCCTTTAACACCTAACTGTACTCTGGGCATGTTGCTGAATATGAGTTGGGGGTCTTTTCAGTAGTGGCCCCTATTCCCAATGACTAATGAGCAGTTTGTTTACTTTAGTGGTCAGTTTTGGCCTTCTTGAAGGCTAATAACCTTATAGTCATATATCAAATTTTGGAAAAAAATTACATTTTTTGAGCATGAAACACCTGTAGGCCCCGGAGGGAGCGGGATATCCAATGTTTGTAGTAAATACTTGACTGTTGTAATTCTTCCTCTCTACTTTTGTTTTTGCAACACTAAGGTTGGAAGGTGAGATGAGATGTTGTGTAACTTGGCCATGCCCTTCAGGCAAAGCCCTTAATTCTAATTCTTTTATCTAATCCGTATTCTTCCTAATTCTAATGTAAGGGAATATACACAAATATCCATGCTTTATATCCACCCCCCCCCAAAGAACAAACAACTTATAGCATGTCCAAGTAACGTTTACATTACGAATGCTTCAAAAACTGCCATATATTGCTTTTAAAATGTTATAGGTACAAACATGGTGTTTTTGGATGGTCTGTTAATGTTCAGGCGACTAAATTTATTTTTTTTTTTGCCCCTCCCGATGTGTTGAAAATCTTATCATTTTGTTTTGTCTCCATGGGATAAATACCATTTACCAGGAGGTAGGGAAACATGCCCCTCACAATTAAACCGATTATTCCGGATCAGTCATTAGTTCAGAACTGTGAACAGATGCACGCTAATGACAGAGAGTTTGTAAGCTTCATCACGAAGAATAATTGGACGGTTTTAAGACGTCGTTTGCCTTTGGCAGCAGCCGTTAAAGAAAGCAATTTTCTTTTTTTTTTCACGAATAAATCATTGTTTTTAATAAGAAAAAACATCTTGGTCAGATTCTTTTTGTTTTTCCAGGGGGAAAAAAATACTTCACGAGGTTTAATTAATAAAATATTATTTGATAATGAGTAGTTGTAGTTCGAGGCAACCGAAAAACCCCTACCTGCCTGTTTTTAGCTTTACAACAGTGAGACGTCATCATCATCATCATCATCATCAGCAGGCAGATACGACTTGTCTTTATCATAAATAAATGGTACATTTTAAAGAAACTAACCATAAATAGCCTCCCTGACAGCTTTTTTTACATTTTTTTTTTTAATTTCTTTATGGGGATTTATCTGAGTTACAAATAAGGTTTTCCAGTAAATATTGAAAAAATAAAAATGTGGGCCTATCATAATAAAACTATCCAAATTACAAATTAAGATTCCTTTTAAAGTCTAGTTTCTAGCCGAGTCTTTTATTTATTTTGGGGACTCCATTTTACATGTTTACGCAATGAAAGAATAATATAGTTTAATTGCATAATGAACTATATAAACAAGTTTTTATGGTTCGTATACATTGCTAGGTTTTTACGCATGATTGAAATCCTTAATCTGAATCTAAACTGTGTCCGCGACTGTCGGGGCACTCTGGAGAGATTATAATAAAGTACGTGACGAGTCCCGCTATGTGCACCCAGCCAAAGATATATCAGATTGATTCATCTTAATGACTTTTATGAAATGACTAGTGTTACATTGGGGAACAGAAGCCCACTGGAAGAACACGCGATCCCATCTTCAAAACGGCATTAGTTAGCCGCGGCTTTAGGGTGTAGACACAGAACAAATCCAAGCCGTGTAATAATGCAGAGCTGGACAGCCTAGCAGCTTCCGCCTTCCCTTATCAACTCGATTGCTGGCTTTTTAAAGGTGCTGTTCCACTTAGATAAGGCGTTTGCTGAGCTGTCTGGCATGGTAAACAGATCCGTCATGTATTCTTTGTGCTGTATCGCATGTCAAGTATTTCTTGGGAGAAAATATGATTGAAACTACATTTTTACATCATCTAAAAAGATTGCTTGGGTATTGTGTTCCTTATGTTGTATTTTTTAGTAAGTAAAGTAGCACCTGTTACAATATTGGTAACTTATTATATCAAAAGAGTAGCAAGCAGCACCGTCAGTATATAGCATACATGTCATGATATTCCATGGACTCTCATCTACTGAGTTAGTTTAACTGTGGCACTAAATATAATGTGTGTGTATGTATGTATGTGTGTGTGTGTGTGTGTGTGTGTATATAATATATATATATATATATATATATATATATATACTATATATATATAACCCATCCATATATATGTGTTAGAAAATTTGTAAAAAAAAAAAAAAAAAGCTGCAAATTAACAGCTCCTTAATGACTTTATAAAAAGCTCAGCACAAGCCTTCCTCAATGTTTATGTGGCTGCTCCCATTTTTGTGAATACTTATTAGTGGCACTGGGACATAAGCCTTAACATACCTTCCAAATACCACTAGAGGGGTACAGCCTCTTTAGACCCAAATCTCTCTTTTTCTAGCTCAGAATGTTTACTGAATATGACTCTCTAATGTGTATACATAAACAGCAGCAAAAACATAAACAATTTATAAACAAATTTTTGTGAATAACAAAGTTGTAAATTTCACCAACTTTGTAACTGTAAGACCATTTACAGTGTTGATGACCAAATTCAGTGCTGATGAGAAAAGGATAGTGCAACACGTTGAGTAGTGCTCTTGGCAATGTGGTTTTCAGTGCCAGAATGAAATGCAAGTATCCGATCGCAGGCTGGGTCATTGGCAGGCTTCCCAGCAGGTGGTTATGGAGGGCAGATCCAGTGTATTCTCTGTATAAGCACCAAGGCCATGAGTGTATGCAAATATGTATGTGCGGCTTGCAGAACATGGCAGCGGCCATATCAGTAACGGCAGAAAATAACCCCTCTGAACAGCCGCTGTAGCCCGTCTCGCATTAAGTCAAGACTTCTGATTTGTTTTTGGTTCTGCTCGTTTACTTTTCCCGAGGCTTATACCTTCTTAACAGGATTTGTTTTATATTGGTTTCTACCTTTGTTGTTGCAGGACTGAAGTGGGATTAATTGGTTATGTGATAAAGGCTTTATAAAACTATGCATGAGTCAGGCTCCACATTTAAAGGGAAACTTTACTGCCCCAAACAGCTGTACCAAACATGAATTCAAATGAAACTATGTTCTTTACGTCTGCATACGTTAAATACATCACTTTCTTATATACTGAAGTATTTCAGCTGGAGAGCTGGCCTGGACTCGGCTTGCGTGTGTCTTTCCAGAAAAAGCCTGAAGAAACCTATATGAAACCACTCAATGGGCACTATAAAGAATCTCAAACATTGTGTTTGTAAATGTATTTGTACAGAACTTGTTCTTTTTTGTTAAATGTAGATCACGTGGATTGTTTAAAATTCCATTTCGGTGATTTGCTTAGGGACCTGTCAGTAAGGGACAGAACTGCAATATCAGATTTTCCATCTACGTCTTTCTGTCTCAAAGGATACTTCAAGTGGAGTGGCTTTGCAATTATGGTTTCCTGCTTCTACATCAAAGCCGACTTGGATACAATAGATTGTTGGTGAAATTATGTGGGCTTGTACTTGAAATCAAAGGGATTCCATAGCTAAAAAAACCTGGCCTGGACTGGCAAACTAGGCAAATTGGGCCTGTAGTGCAATTTATGTCCCCCAGTGTGTGGCCACTGGATGGATATATTCCGTCTTGCCATTCTAGAAGGTCATAGCGTAGCATGCAGAGGTACATATTCATTAGGGGCCACTGCGCTTAAAACTCCCTAGTATGGCCCTGTCGTAAATAATTAGGGATACCGGAGATGTAGTTTGCCGAGCTTGATCAACACCCGGGGGCTTGCAATATTCACTGATATTAGGGCAAAGTCAATTTAATATTGCTTATTTTTCCCCCCACATGATGCATAGTAAAGTCATTGAACTAAAATGTTATATTTTGCATCAAACATAAATCATTGTTTACAGAGTAAAAGTCTAAAGCGCTGGAATGTTAAAGACAAAAAAAGGTTCTCATGTTTGTATGGTTTTTAAGAGATTTATTGTTATGTACTGAGCTTCTCCGTTGTGGAGCATTTGTACGCAATGGTGCAACAGATGGACAAGTCTGCAAATGGAACTGAGCATCAGCAGGTAAGCAAATGCTTTTTCCCATGCCTTTGTTAAATCATTTAAAATCAGATCGTGTTAGTACCCTCATCAAACAGGGGCTTCCGCTGGACTTTTTGCCCATTCATCCAGTAGAGCATTTGTGAGGTCAAGCAGTGAGGTTGGACGAGAAGGCCCGGCTCGCAATCCCTGCTCCAGTTCATCCCAAAGCTGTTCAATGGGGTGGAGGTCAAAGCTCTGTGCGGGGACAGTCAAGTTCTTTCACACCAAACTCATCCAACCTTCACTTTATTGACCTTGACGTTATTAACAAATTACTTAGAACTGAAACTAAACCAAGCCAGATAGGATAAAAAATAAGCAAGTTTACCAGCACTCAGAGGTCTTACTAATAAGAGTGTTTTATTCCATGATAAAGGATGACGTGTTTCACATAGCATGGATTTTTATCTAAATATCTTATGTATTTCACAGATCCAAATTACCACTCATGACTTCTCACAACCCTGCTCTCTATATAACACAGTTGTACTTTTTTTGACAGTTTCTTTTCCTATTATCAAATACCCGTATTCCATTTCACTTTTCTTTCTGCCGTTTCAGTCTTCCGTTTGTTCTAAAAGACAGTAGTGATTATCATCAGAAATGCTCTGAAGCAGCTGTTCGGCTGTGAACCACTGTTTTAAGCTGCTGCTCACTTATCCTTGGTTCTCGTGTATTTAGGTCAAGTGCAACCCATTGAATATTCCTTTTTTTTGGCGAGATCTATAAGACATCTTTTATGGTGTCTGTAGTCAAATGTAGATTAAGTGTAGAGAGAAAAATATTACCACTTAGAAAAATGAGAACTGTAAACAAGGTTGACAATTATTTTGTAGAATGGATAACCCAGAGATGTTGACATTGGCACAAGGCTATGAAACCTGATCATGAGGATCCATAACGCCCAAAAGTTACCCTTTAATGCTTTTGTTTTCAAGAAAATGGCTCATATAAGATGAATAAACATCTTTACAAGGCCCTCCTTCTACTAAGCTTGGTATATCTTCCCGAGAAGACGTTTTCCCTGGTACTTTTTACCAGATGCCACCTGAAATACAGATATCAAACCAGGCCTATCATCAAACAGGTGTAAAAAAAAAATAAAAAAAAAAAAAGTAGACACTTTTTTCAAGATCATTAAGCCCGAGTTTAATTTTGAGCGAAATGTAACTTTGAATAAAGTTCCTTGCAGAAAATAACAGTTTAGAATACTGTAATATCCCTAAGAATGATAGAAACCCAAGCAGAAGTAGAATGTGTAGAGCGTGACGGTATCTCGTGATCCCCGAGCAGATCCTTAAACAACCTCTCTGAATTGCTGTCCTGTCGACAATCAGTCAAGCTTTACAATGCTACGCTGCATTTTTCTGGGTGGATGCACAAGAAATATGATACAAACCAGCATTTTCTATGGCTTTTTTTTCAACTTTTTGGCTATAACCCATAGTAGCATATATGAAATTTTATAACCATTTTAGGTGAAGACGTTAAAATTGTTTATGATGCAGCCGGATTATTGTGCTTTTTATGATTCTACGAATATAATCTAAGCAATGAATGACCTTTGGATGCTGTATTCTAGTAAACCGAAAAGAAAGCATATGCTTTATGAAATTTGTCTTCTGCTTTATTGCTCTGTTTGGACAGAGGTGAAACAAACTGTGCTTCTAGGATACTTGTGTCAACATTTTTATAGAAATCCATGTTCTAACACCATCTTACCACAATTTATTTGTGGCTTAGTACACTTAGTTTATTGCCTTTAGCGATTCTAGATGGCAATCTAGACGAATATTCTAGTGTAATGTTTAAACTTTGGTTTGTGTATAACGTCTGTATGTAATGTTGAACAGACAAGGTCCCAACCTCCTCTAGAACCAATTGTAAGCGCTTCATACCAGACCATAAGAATGCTACAGAACGACTCTAACCGGTGGTGTGGCTAACGATTTCTGGGCAGGGATCCTAAACAGAGTGCCCCACGCTCGTATTGTACCATATTTTACGGTTTCTTCACCATTTAATCCTTGTCTATAAAGCACTCCTGTTCCAGTTGCCATGCATTTGTATAATCTCAGACATGCCGTTTTATAAGCACATTATTCTGTTTGCCAGCTTCAAAATTGAACAAAAGGTCTATACTCTGAACGCGTCTTCTCCTTTAAGCGGCGGATCTTGATTGACTCTTGTAATGCCCCTTCGTACGCTCGGCTATGTGTATTTAGGTCAGCAGTCGGTGCTTCCCAGCTGTCTGAATGATAGAATTGTGTTTGTAAAGCTGAGAACTGTCCTCCTCCTTCATAATTTATCAAATAGAATCTGCGGGAACACAATGGGATTGCATTGATTTTCTGCATATTGATCCAATACTGTTAGTTGCTCTTAAACCAAGCACATATCTTATAAAAAATAAAAGGTATAAATCACCTTCATTTTAGAAAATGATAAAAGCACACAATTTAGTCACCGCGGCTAATGATTTTGTGTACGCAGCATGAACTACCGGTACTAGATTGAATGAATATAATCACATTACATGCTATGGATAATAGAACCAGTATTGACAAACATGTTGTTTACAAAATTTGGTCCGTGTTTCATAAGGACTTGATTGTATTTTATTTATTTACTCAAAAGTGAGAGCATCACCAATGAGTAATTCTTTAAATTTATTTACAAAGTCATTGCTGCCCCTTTGGATACTTGTGGCCCAGATGTAGCTCTTAATGGTCTTTTGTATGGCTTCACACAATAAAAAATGCCCAACTTTCATATTAGATGTACTGTGGTGGACCAGGATCCGTGAGCCTTGTATCCCTTTATGGTTACAGATAGGTTTGCTTACCCCGCACCCGCTAAAGAAAGAGTGTGCATCTTTATGAATGTTGCCATATATATTGAAAATATGGAAAACTGCACAAAATGTGAGCCGTCACAGAAGAAGATGTGGAGCCACATAAGCATTGAGGACTTCTGAGGTTGGACATTTTTGGATAAGAGGTCCGCATTAAGCGGGTTTTAGGAGACATGTCTTTGTCTGTATTGGGTCAAGTAGCACTATGGACTCCAAAGAGAATTTCTCATGTCTACACCGTTTCAGTCATATGCATTTTATGTGACATTTGTCTGGAAATAATTTCATTCACCGAAGAATTTATATTCTTACTTCAAATAGAATTTAAATGCGAATTTAATGTTTTCTTTTTATTTGATCTACGGTTGCTGTGTCCTCCAGGGATTGCATGGTATAAAACAAAAATCCCGATTGATTTTCTCGTGGCTTGCAGTGTATTAATATGCCTTCCAGCTGATCTTTTATTAATGTCCTCTATACTCATCGGTGAAAGCCTCACTTTTCTGGCTGGCTGTTGCTTGTGGCCACCGAGTCTTCAGTAGCAAACAGTACGTTGCTGATTAAAGTAATTTATATCATACCGCTTTTTTTTTTTTACATTTTTTTTCCCCTTCATCCTACTTCATAGTAGATTTCAATCACATATGAGAAACTACTTGATCTCATATTTATGTATGTGCTATATATTATTTGAGTTAAGTTTAATATCTATCTGAGCAGTGATCTCTAACTCAATCCAGTAGAGGTGCAGTTATTAAGGAGTTCTTTACAAAAGCTTCAGTGCTTTAATTAGTCAAGCTGAAATGAGAAGATATTTAAAATATTTTTTTGATCATGCTATACAAGGCACTTCTAGAACATAGCATTGTATTATGCGTCCTGTTTTGTCTTTTGAAGTACACTTTGGGTTCTCTGTCGTGTGATTGGGATGCCTGGGAACTCTCAGGGTTTGACCCCAAGTCTCTGGGTTTTGTCCTAGTCTCAGGTGGAAAGGGCACATTCTCAGGGCCACACAGTCAGGAACTGACTGCTTCCTATCCTACACTGTGATCATATCTGCCAATTAGTGCTTTTTCTTACCAGTACATTGTGGTTGATTTCGCAGCTTGAATGCAGGTCACTTTAACCCCTTCGTGACAAAGGCTGATTTTACTGTTTGTTCCCCTGGTGACAATGGCCTTTTTAACATTTCTGCGCTGCTCGCGTTTAGCTGTAATTTTCTTCTTTCCCGTTTACTGAACCCACACACATTAGATATTGTTTTTTTCAGGACAAGAAGGGCTTTCTTTAGATGACATTGTTTTGATTGTATCATATTATTTACTATTAAAAAAATTATAAAATATGGTGAAAAATTTAGAAAAAAATGACTGTTTCTAACTTTTAGTTGAAAAATCTTTTACTCATCTATAAAAGGTAATGAAAAAACCTGCTAAATAGATTCTACTATTTGTCCTGAGTTTAGAAATACCCAATGTTTTTATGTTTTTTTGCTTTTTTCTACCCATTATGGGGCAATAAGTACAGGTAGCGTTTTGCTATTTCAAAGCCATTTTTTCCAAATCTGGTAATTCTTCCCCCCATGTGCCATTTCGGGTATCTTTGAACCCGGCCAATGCAATTTACCCCATCAAGTCATATATTTTTGAAAACTAGACAGCCCAGGGTATTCCAAATGCTAGTATTTTAACTCTTTCCATGCACCATATCTACCACCAGTCTTTGTCAAACTTTGTGGTAGTCATTTTTTTGCATTTGGTTTTCCACACACATTTTACTTCAGGTATGAATTAAAAAGTTCTGGTATATGTCACTATCACAAAACTCCCCAATATGTGTTCAGCAACATCTCCTGAGTACAGCGATACCTCACATGAATGATTTTGCCTGGCTGTTTGGGGGCAAAAGGGCAACATTTGGGGCATGCGCATTTTTCAATGTTGAACTTTGGCATTTGGGGATCCACTGCCCATGCCCTATTTGGTACATCTTTGAGCCGGGCCATTTCAGTGTGCCCAATAAACCCATATATTTTTCAAAACTAGACACCACAGGGTATTTTAAATGCTGGTATTTTAACTCTTTGCATGCACACATTTTACCACCAGCATTTTTTCAAAGTGTGCAGTAGTATTTTTGTGTGTGTATTTTTCCCACACACACCTACTTTATGTATGAATTTACAGCTCCTGGTATATGCCGCTGTCACACGACACCCCATAATGTGTTCAGCAACATCTCCTGAGTACAGTGATACCCCACATGCATGGGTTTGTCATTTTTTGGGGGAACTAAAAGGCCACATTTGGTACGTGTGCATTTTTCTAATTGGAAATTAGATGTGTGGCCATCCTTCCCCCCTTGTTAATTGGGACCGTGTTGAACCTGGCCAATTCAATTTACCCCATCAAATTATACATTTTTTTAAAAGTAGACACCCCATGGGCATTTAATATGCCAGTATTTTAACTCTTTCCATGCGAGAATTGTTTTAAGATAATATGTTAATTTTAGGACTTGCTCTCAAAAATATATTTTTTATATATATTTTATTTTGTTTTGCCTTTTTTTAACATTTTTTTTCAACTTGAAGGTTCCCCTGATAGTGAGATCAGTGGGAAATTATTTTTACATGTTACTGTTTTTTTTCTAATTATTATTAATTTTATTTTTATTAATCACACTGTGATTAGAAAGCTGGGCTCCATTGACTTGCATGGTTGAATGCAGTACCTGTATTCAACCTGCAATCACTCGCAGTGGCGGCTGTAACCGCTCTCCGGAGTGGTCACAGCCCGTCCTGGGGTAAGTGGTGTCGCTGAATGCCTCCTGATCGACGCATTCCAGCGACACCATTTAAGTTTAGGAGGTGATCGTTGATCGCCTCCTAAACGCTTTTAAAACAGGCGTCCGCCGACATACAATGTATGGCGGATGTTGACGCCCCGGGGAGGGGACAGACATGGCCCCTAGTGTCGATCGTGGCATTGTGAACACCTCGAGGCATTATGGATCGCTTTCTGCACCCGTTTAAAGTCATGATGGTCCTGGCACGTCAATTGTCGTTAACCATTCATTTTCGGGTGACGTGCCCGGACCGTCAATTGTCATTAAGGGGTTAAAGGGAGCCCCCATCTTGCAAGTGGCAAAATCACTCCTAAACACTCAGTGTATGGCGGGCGTTGACGCCCTGGGGAGGTGCTAGGCACGGCTCCTAATGCCGAGTGCGACGTTGAGGCATCACAGCAACACTTTCTGCACCCATTTAAAGTCATGACGGTCCTGGCACGTTAATTGTCATTAACCCTTCGTTTTCGGGTGATGTGTCATCAATTGTCATTAAGGGGTAAAAAAAAAAAAAAAAAAAAACAGAAACCGAGAGATTCATATTACGCTGTAAATGTCAAAATAATGGGAATACCCAGGCATGCAAGAGTTCAAAACAGGACAAATACCCAAATCAGGCAGTAACAAAACCGGTCGCTGAAGGACGTTAATAATGCTTCCACTACCGCTTGGTTATTTTTTAATATGCATGACTTTGCTGACAGAAATGAAGCGCGACATTTTAAGTGCATCGCTCGTATCGGCGAGAGAGATCTAAACAAAAAAGAAAGTGTTTGAAATGTTCGGAGGTATGGGAATAGAATGCAAAAACGGCCTCCGACCTCCTGAACCCGTGCCGCGACCCGGTTTTGGGACTCTTCCCGGAGTGGGACCCGGTGCCGGTTACCGTGTATCCAGGCTTCGCACCGTTCGATAGACTCCAAGGCCCCAGAGAGGGAGCTGCCGCCTCCCAGTGCCTTCCGTTAGCATCATCCCATTTCGGTGTCTTATTGTAAGATCGCAGGCCGCTCTTGACAGATAGTCAAAAGTTATAAAAACATTTAAAACAACGCACCGGGAGCCCACCGCAAATGCCGAGAGCTGCGGCAGGTAGCACCGGATGTGCTTTGCGTTTCACTGCTGAACGCGCCGGATGTGCTCTGCGTCCACTTCCTGGATGCGCCGGAAGTACATGGTAGCGAGAACCGATAACAAATTAAGCAGATAACGGTGTTAATTCTGACTTCCTCGCACTGGGGCGTTATTTACTCGGTACCAGGAGACGAGCTCCGGTACCTCACGCTGCTGGTAATTGCCGGGGTTCCGTCTTGTTCTGGTAAGCGGCAAAGTGTGGGGTGGGGTATGAGAGCAGCGCCGGGGATGGGGTGCAGTTCCTACGGGTAATACCTCGGGATGGATGAGTGTCACGGGGTAAGTGATGTCTGCAGAGTGGCGGGAGTGCTCGGTACTCATATTCATACTTAAAGGGTCGGTTTTACTCTAATTTTATACTAATAGTTCCCGGAGCTGTCTGGAAGTGCATCCTGTTAACGGAGAACAGGGGCAGCGGGGAATCCGGGTTCCCCTCATTCACTTACCGAAACTTCAAGGGACCTCTCGGCTGTCATGTGATGGCGGCCGGGACCCTTAAATGACTAAGTTAGCTGTAAATTGAAGAATTTTTCGCCATCTCAGGTGTGAATGAAGAGGGACCTCATATATATATATATATATATATATATATATGTGATTATATATATATATATGTATATATAAGTGATATATATATATAACATGCGTGTGGCCCTGGCGGACATATGGTACTTCTACATATGTGATACACTATAGGGCCAGAAGTATTGGGACACCTGTCTGTTACACAGCAGGGGCTTTGATGACATCACATTCTAAATACAGACATTAATATGAGTTGTTGCTGTTCCACAACACTTCCCAATAATAGCGCTTCTATCTCATCGAGGAATATCTAGCAGGGATGAAAGTGCCGCCCATCCTACCCCCAGTGCCTCGCTTCAATTCGCTGAGCTGTTCAGAACGATCCGTTTTTTTTCCACAGACTGCATTGATAGATGCTGGATTTTGTACACCTGTGGCAATGGGTCAGATCGAAACACCTGAATTCAATCATTAAGAAGTGTGTTCCAATCATAAAGTGTATGTTACTGATTTGTTTTTCTTTCTGTAGACAGCACTTTTCCAGAGCCACAGTAGTCATGGCAGCTACAGATCTCCAGTCAGATCCTTTTATTGGGGTTGGCTTCTCCTCCGGCAAATCGTTATCGCAGAGAGTAGTCAAACATGCACTGGCCATCATGCATCTGCTGACCACCGAGGTAAGTTTATTACACCCACCGTTAGAATTAATTATTGTGCACGACGTGTGTCTGGGAGAATGTAGGGATTAACTTGTGTGGGTTAAGGGTGCTCAGGGACCGGGATAAACTGGTAAAAAATGCTGAAGCTAAGTGGGGTATCTTCAGACATTAATGAAATCATAAATAAGCAGGAAGATATTACATATAAGAGAATTAAACCCAACAATGGTTACTTGAGCATAAGGACTGTTATAAGATTATAAGGACTATGAGGAATATACAGGGATATGGCTCCGGGGCTCTATTTATTGGGCCACCTGTAGGTGAGGAAACTGAACATCGTGCCATTTGGGGAAGTGAACTAACGCTTAGCAGGTGATTGTCAGGAAGAGCAGCGGGGGGGTACCTGAGGCATTACATTGTGACATTTGGGGTAGGCTACAGGGTGACCATAATATGCAGGTGATACCTATATGTATATCCTTAACATAGGATAAGATAACCGTATCTGCAGACATCGGGCTGCTTCAGGGCAGAAGGACGGACGGGAAGAAGCTGGTAACGGACAGAATAATGAGGCTGGTTCTAGGAATCCTTCACCTGCTGAATGAGGTAAGTTCCCCTAATGAATGACACGAGGCAGGGAAAGGGTTAATGTCTTTACTGTATGCCCTTTCTTCTTGTGATGAGAATGTCTTGGCCTCTCATGCTGAGTAGTAACTCTGTGTCTCAACTACCATAAGATAATAAAACCACTAAGATCAGTTACTAGATCTAAAGAGACGTTTCTTTCCGACTGATCGTCACAATAACGCAAAGTGTTTCTCGGCTCATATTAAAATCTAACAGTGACTGTTTCAGGGTCCACTGCAGCTTGATGCCGTCCATTTTTCGGAAGACATTTGGGTGAGCCTGGAGAGGGAGCAGAGGGATCTTTACAACGACCTAACGACGGAGAATGAGCAGACGCTGCGCTCCCTGGGTGATTACCGTAAGTATTTTCTCGCGCCCCTGGGATCATGCGCTGGCCGCTCCTTGCAACCCAAAGAAAGGAGTAAAAACATTGCTTACCACATATCACTCGGAGCTTTAACGAAGCCGTCCTGTTAAGAGGAAGCTGAACAACGTCCGGGTTTATCGGATAATATCGTTAACTGGGTGCCTTTCAGAGAACTGTACACAGAATGGCCCCCGAAGCCGTACCGGTCGCACGTACATCTCATTCAGACAAAACTACAATTCATACGACGTACGATTCTCTTTGGCCAAACTTCCCAGCTACGCATAGATTGTGCCATGGACACCAATTCCTTACCCAATGCTATTGCTAAAAAATATCACAATACCTAGATTTCAGTAAGGAATAATACCCACAGAAAGGGCAGTAGATCTCAATTAACTGGATTTCAGTAAAACATAATACCCCAGGGAGGGGCAGTAGATATCTGGCTGTCGGTAATAGAAGACTTAAAATAAGTAAATTGCAGGGTTTTGGTTTAGATGGTAAATAGTTGGATGGATAAGGCGGTTTCTGAGTGACGGGAGGCAGAAGGTTGGGGTTAATGGGGTTTATTCAGAGGAAAGACTTGTTACTAATGAGGCCTCTCAGGAATGGGTGCTGGGGTCCGGGGTTTTTTAATATTTATATTTGTGATATTACAGAAGCTCATAACGGTGAGGTCTCTCTATTTGCAGATAATATAAAGGTCTGCAGCAGGACGGCCATTCCTGGGGGAACAAATGGTGAGTGATTTAAGTAAATTGAAAGTGTATAGAGCGCAGCAGTTTAACCCCTTAAGGACAATAGGGGTTTTTACTCGTAGTATATTGCGGGACAATGGCTCTTTTAACATTTTTCAGTGTTGCAGCTTAGCTGTGATTTTCTTCTTTCTCATTTCCTGCTCCCACACATATTATATATTGTTTTGTTTCAGGACAAACAGGGCTTTCTTTAGATACCATTATTTTTATCATATCATCTAATTAACTATACAAAAAATGATAAAATATGGTGATTTTTTTGTCTCACTTTTTAAACAAAAAAACTTTTACTCATCTGCAAAATGAAAAATAGATTTGACTATTTGTCTTGAGTTTAGAAATACCCAATGTTTTATGTTTTTTTGCTTTTTTCTGCACGTTTTGGGGCAATAAGTACAGGTAGCGTTTTGCTATTTCAAAACCATTTTTTGCCCAAAGCTGGTCATTCTGCCCCCCATGTGCCATTTCGGGTATCTTTGAAGCCGGCCAATGCAATTTACCCCATCAAATCATATATTTTTTTAAAACTAGACACCCCAAGGAATGTGAAATGCTGGTATTTTAACCCTTTCCATGCACTAATTCTACCACTACCTTTGTCAAACTTTATTTTTTTCACACACTTGTACTTCAGGTATAAATGTATCGCTCCTGTATATGTCACTGCCAAACACCCCGATATGTGTTCAGTAGCATCTCCTGAGCGCAGTGATACCCCACATGCAGGGGTTTGTTGGGTTATTTGGGAGGTAAAAGGCCACCTTTGTGAGGTGTGTATTTTTTGCCATTTATACATCTGGTCACATCTGGAAAAAGGGTCCTGAACTGTTAGCCAATCACAGTCTATTTGTTTTATATCAAAATCTAGTTCAGGGGGTATCACAAGAGACGAGACTTAAGGTTTATATCAACCGAAAACTCAAAAAAAGGTCAATACAGGAAAAACATAGTAATTACGTTGCTGATAATGTTCCCGCGCTTTTGTTGTCACAACCTGCATGTTGGGTGTTTATACGTATATACTGTGTACCCGCTGGTATGAAGCGGTGTGAAGTGTTTGTATAATTGCTGATTGTTTCTTTTACTCATTTAAAATATAAATTCTCTATGTCGTCTTTTAACACGAAAACAGAGCCTGTGCCGAGTGAAAAGCCTGCGGAGCTGGTTGCGAGGGATCGGGAGATATCAGGAGACCCGGGGACGCGTCCAGGTGCATTCGCAGGAAATGCAACCGATCCTGAAACACATGCCTTTCCACAGATTTCCTCGATTAGCACTGTAGGCAACCCCCAGAGTTTCTTCCGACATAACACCACAGACGGTCACCACGCGACTTGTATGGATGCAGATAATGGAGCCCCCAAAAGTGGTTTCAATAACTCTTCAGGTGTCTGCACGGAAAACTCCTTAACTGCCTTCCAAGAAACCTTCGCTGCCCCCCAGGATTCCTACATGGGCATCTACCCAACTGGTTTTACAGAGACTGGTATTACCCCCAGTAGCAGCCAGCAATGCAACGCTCCTCTCAATAGTTTCTCATCTACAGCAGACACCATCGCTGGTGAGTAATCAGCCAGGTGACCCTCGCTCTTTATGAAGGTAATCGGGGGAGGGGAAAGGCCAAGGCAAGTCTTTGGTCCAAGAGACCCACTTCCTCAAAACCCCTTTATGTGCATAGGGATTACTAAACCACTACTCGCTAATAGGTGCGAATTCATGTGAATGACGAGTTGCGTGTTCTTGCCTGTAGTTATTATATTGACACCCCCATCCTGTGTGCAGTGGGATTAGATAAATAATACTTTGTGGATAAAATGTAACCCAGTTTGATGCATGGAGCCAATTCTCTCTGCATCCCTGGCTTTGAAAATTTAATAAACCCCTATTATTAGGAGCTGTGAGAATGTATGTGTCGCGTCCGGCCATAGCGCTTGATTAGCATTACAGCAATCAACTGTTTCTTTTACTCTTTTTAAAATCTTAATCTCCCTGTTCTGTGCAGAGTCTTTTCACGTGAAAACCGAGCCTGCGGAGCTGGTTGCGAGGGATCGGGAGATATCAGGAGACCCGGGGACGCGTCCAGGTGCATTCGCAGGAAATGCAACCGATCCTCAAACACATGCCTTTCCACAGATTTCCTCGATTAGCACTGTAGGCAACCCCCAGAGTTTCTTCCGACATAACACCACAGACGGTCACCACGCGACTTGTATGGATGCAGATAATGGAGCCCCCAAAAGTGGTTTCAATAACTCTTCAGGTGTCTGCACGGAAAACTCCTTAACTGCCTTCCAAGAAACCTTCGCTGCCCCCCAGGATTCCTACATGGGCATCTACCCAACTGGTTTTACAGAGACTGGTATTACCCCCAGTAGCAGCCAGCAATGCAACGCTCCTCTCAATAGTTTCTCATCTACGGCAGACACCATCGCTGGTGAGTAATCAGCCAGGTGACCCTCGCTCTTTATGAAGGTAATCGGGGGAGGCGAAAGGCCAAGGCAAGTCTTTGGTCCAAGAGACCCACTTCCTCAAAACCCCTTTATGTGCATAGGGATTACTGGGTCTATTTAACTGAACTTTTACTCGCTAATAGGTGCGAATCCATGTGAATGACGAGTTGCTTGTTCCTGCCTGTAGTAATTAAGGTTGCATCCAACCTTAGTTTATTGCTCTAATGCTGATTATTTTTATTTTTTTTCTATAGAGACTGTGCATATCGTTCATATTAAGCAGGAAGAATTGCCTGTCGATGTCCACTCAATGCAAGTTGAAGGACCCACTCAGGAATCGGGAGTGTACGTTTCACTGACAAAAAAGCTTGGAATATCCACAAATTCTTCAAATATCAAAGAGAAGCTAAGAGAAGTAACACCTGCTTTAAATGAAGGATGTATTAAAACCGAACCCAAGGTGAAAATGCTAAGCCTCACCTCGCCCAGCCGAATGAACACCCACAGGGTCGAGTCAAGAAGTACTCATCGTAAGCACCCTGTAAAGAAACCCTTTGAGTGCCTGAGATGTGAGAAAAGCTTCATCTGCCGGTCTCACCTCATCATGCATCAAAGGGTTCATACCAGAGAGAGGCCTTACGCGTGTACCGAGTGCGGGAAAACCTTCACTCAGAGCTCAAACCTCTTCAGACACCAGAGGGGTCACAGGGGTGAGAGGCCATATGCGTGCAAAGAGTGCGGAAAAACCTTTACTCAGAGCACGTACCTTATGATCCATCAGAGAACCCACACAGGTGAGAGACCCTACGTCTGCAGTGACTGTGGGAAGACCTTTCGGGTCAACTCCACTCTTGTGAGACATCAGAGGGTCCATGTGGGTGAGAAACCATATACCTGTATGAAATGTGGGAAGAGTTTCACGCAGAGCTCCTATCTTCACATACACCAGAGGACACACACAGAGGAAAGACCCTTCACCTGCACTCAGTGTGGAAAAGGGTTCAAAGTCAACGCCTCTCTGATCCGACACCAAAGACTGCACCTTGGGGAGGAGATATATACGTGTGCTCAGTGCGGAGTAGACTTCCCAGAAATGGCCAGGCTGGTTGACCACCAGAGAACTCATAGAAGCATCAAGGAAGAGGCTGGAGGACCCTCTGATGTGCCTTCTGATATGGTCTAGTATTTGACCGGTGTCGGTGAGCCGACGGGGCCCTGGATGAATATCATCTTTGAGGAGGCTGGGAATAGATTGTGGGTTTTGTTGATATGAATTCTTGACAATTCGTAAACTTACCATCAGTTAATTATAGATAATAAAATACATATACACACACGACCCTTTATGTATGGTGTATCTATGGTAACCTAGGGCCAAATAATACATTGGTTTTACGATGAGTCCATTATGTTAAACTGTAATCCTAATACATGTTTCCTGGTATTGATCAGATGAAGCTGCATGTGACGCATGTAACACGCGGGGTTAGGTTCTACTACCGAAGTAGGGGCTCAGAGCGGGCGCTTTGCTTTGAACCCAAGGAGGAGGGTTTTCCAGCTCGAGCGAAGATGCTGTGAGTGTCGGCTCAGAAATGGCCACGTTAGAACTGGACGGTTTGCTGTTCAGGGAATTGGGGAGCAAGCTCAAGAAAAGGACCTCCAAGGTAATATTTTTAGAAATGTTACCTGTGCCGCGTGCAACTGCAGAAAGACAGCGGGAGATCAGGGAGGTTAATGTGAGGCTGAAGGCTTGGTGTAAGAAGGAGGGCTTTGGGGTTTTTAGAGCACTGGGGTGCAATCTTTATAGTTGTGACAGATTACACCTGAATGTAAGAGGGTTGTCTGGGCTGGGGGATAGGAAGGTTGGAGGGGTATTTTAACTAGGTAATGGAGGGGGGGCAAGGACATTAAATAGGATAGGATGTACAGAACAGAGGGAGTATACCTTAGATTGCACAAAGGGGGATGGGAAGCTCAGATTGTAGGCAGGTGACTGATGTTATGGACAATAACAATGGAGCTGTAATCAGTCCAAATGTTACCTTTTTAGTTCCTTAAATACAGAAAATTTTAATGGCCAGAGCGAAGTAATGGGGGAGGTATCCATAACGACGAAGATACAGCATTCATGCCAAGAGGGGAGGAAATTTGTGTAGCTAGAAGGGCTGTTAGTGGGGTTAAAGATAGCATAAAGAATAAGGCTGCACCCGATGAGAGAATAACTGGTGGCAACTAAATTGTCTCCGAGTTAATGCAAGAAGCCTGGCTAACAAAACAGGAGAGCTCGAGGTCCTTGCATATGGGGAACATTTTAATATAATTGGCGTTACGGAAACTTGGTGGGAGGAATCCCGCAACTGGACGGTTCATTTAAAAGGCTATATACACCTTGGGAAAGGTGGAGGTGTGCGCCTTTATGTTAAGCCAGCGTTATCGCCTCGTATTAAGGATTCTGTATGTCAGATTACTGTCAATGTGGAAGCATTGTGGGTCGAAATATCCACTAGGAATAAAAGGGGTAATTAATTTTGGGAGTTTCAAAAGGTTTTGGTTGAATTAATGGTTGAAGCGTTGTCTAATTACATGTTTAGATTACATGGTTTATATATCATCTTATCTACTTCTAATATATATATATTCTGATTGGATACTTTTCAAGCAGGTAACGCCTCTTAAACTGCATAATTCCTGATTTTCTAGTTTAAGTGACATAAAATCACAATTTTAATAAGACAGGAGGCGAGTATTATGCTTTAACTTTTTTTACTACTCCGTTATCAGCAAATATATAAAGCAATCAAACATGAAATAAAAAACTCAAAATCAGGGTGGGCAGAGCTAGCCGCGGGATAAGATGGTCGTGTAGTCTCTCTGCTCTCCCAACAAGCCTTACATAAGCGACTGTTTTAGCAACTTTGTCTGCCCACTTCTTCACCATATCTCGGACAAGTGCCGCAGCATGCCCGGAGGCACTCGCAAATCATCTAAAACGTCGTCGGTGCCGGATATTTTCCAAATAAAACCAGCTTCGACTCCGCTTCCCGCGCTCTCGCCATCTGCGCACTCGTGCCTATTTGAAGACATGGCTGCTCCAAGCAAGATATTGCCGACATTAAAAATTTGGTTCTCATGGTCAAAGAAAAAGAAGGGGTCGATCCAGCACTTGAATGAAAAAACTTTATTTTACTTCAATATTAAAAAACATAGTTCACACCTGAGTGCACCTATGTGCACAGGAGACCCGAAATCTGGACGCGTTTCGAACTGCAACGGAAGGACATCTCTGATAGAGGACACTGAACGGACGCCCGTGAACGCACACACTCATCCATACTGAAAGAGCAACGCACGTTGAAATCATGATCACCTCACTTCAACAGGAGTTACAACTCCTCCATGACGCCCAAGAGGATCTTGAAAACAGATCTCGGCGTGATAATATTCGCATCTGTGGCGTACGGAGACTTACCTGACCGCCCTCTTTCAACAGCTTCTCCCTGCAACGCCGATGGAACAGATCGCAGTTGAGCGGGCCCTACGCCCTAAACCTACTAACCACGATAAACCGAGGGAGATTATCCTCAAGCTTCGGGATTATACCATCAAGGAGGCGCTCATGAAGGGGGCACGTTCAACAACTCCTAGTTTCGGTAACGTAGAGGTGCAGTTCTTCTCAGACCTGTCTCCCAAAACTCTGATACACCGCAGGGAATTTAAACCGCTACCTGACCACCTCAGATCCCAGGGAGTTCCATACAGATGGAGGTTTCCATTTGCCCTCCACGCCACACATGACGGCAGGAGCATCACTGTCTGCTGCCGACCTGCTGCTGCGAGAACTGGACCTGCCACCTCTTCCTCTCAGCCGTAAGAGACACCGACAGGAGGCAACCCCTGCCAACCCGGAGTCTTGGACAGAGATCCCTGCACCTTACACCGTGCGAGAGGCTGCTGCTGCTGCTGGGTCTGGAGTCATCATGACCTGATTTGGATCGCTTCACCGGACCCGAACCACTTGCTGCCATCTGGTCTATTTAGAGACTGGTATCTCTCCGGGCCAGTTTGGCTTCCTCGTCGCCGGGGAACATGACAGCTTCCACTCGCCGTGACTTTTCCGGTTGACTGCACTGATTGAAGCTCACAACAGCTAAGTTCATGACTACGCTCTACATAAGATAGATAAGTGGGGCCGATTTCTTTTATTGATAGAGTCCTTATGCAATCACCCCACGGTCAAATCTTGAATGTTTACCCTCCGTCCGCTAGTGATGTTTCATTTTACAGTCGACTATCTGACATCTTGTTGCCTTATCGCTCCCACTCTATAGTTGTGGGGGGGACTTCTATTCGATATGGGACCCGTTCCTAGACAGAAAAGGTCCTCACACCACACTGTTTGCATTGCCAAACACGAAACACCTTAAGAGATTTTGCCCAGACATCAGCTCTAGTGGACGTCTGGCGTTTGCTTCACCCTAAAATGCTTGACTTTTCATTTTATTCCAATCCCCACAACTCGTATTCCCGCATTGATTTTATTTTTTTGAGCCAGAACATGGTCACCTCTGGAATATCCTCCACAATACACCCCATTACCAGGTCCGACCATGGAGCAGTGGAATGCTCAATTGTTCTTACTGATGCGCCATCTACTCATCTCTCTTGGAGACTAGATGAATTCTTACTATCCGATCCATCAGTGGTGGAGGAAGTTCAAAGGGATCTTCGGGAATATTTTCAATTTAACGAGACTCCTGGTGAAGACCCAACTCTGATTTGGTCAGCTCATAAAGCTTTCATACAAGGCTCCTTCCTCCAAAAAGCAGTGAGACGTAAGCGTACACGACAACTTTAGTTGAAGTCGCTCACCGACAAGTTATCCCTTCTCGAAGCCCGACATAAACGTACCTTGTGGGACTCGATCCTTTGGGACATCATCCAGACGCGAGGTGAACTGCGAACAAGCCAAGCGCAATGCTGGTGAGGCACATACGATTCCAGAGGAAAACCCAAAATATTTCCAAAATCATTGACAGACACCAAAGGACTTGGATTCATCCAGCTGACACTGCGGAACAATTTGCTACTTATTACAAGTCACTGTATGATGGCAACAAAGCCCCTATCAATAAGACTGGTACTACACATATTTCTGCTTTTCTGGAATCGATTTCTCTCCCATGCTTACCTGCGGATCATGCTACTTTTTTTAAGCGGCTCCATTACGGAAGGTGAACTCAAACACGCCTTATCCTCCACCAAAGCCTCTAAGGCACCGGGACCTGACGGTCTGCCGGGCACGTACTATAAGAAGTTCTTGCCGATATCTCACCTGCTCCATCTTTAAATAGCCACATCTCCCGCTGGAGCTGCCATCTCCTTCCCTTTTCATCTCCCACTTACGGATCTCTCTCCCCTCTTTCTCTGACTTACTTTTTTTTCCCCCTTTCTCACACAACATAAAACGAAAAACCTTCATGAGGCTCGACACTCCTTATTCCATGAATGGGTTGCTTTATTCACATTAGCAATACTGTTAAATGATATTCGTACACCCATAACATTGTGGCGTTTTGCTATGTACACTACTGTGTTCTTATACGCATTGCTGTGCTGCTACATTGTTGTGTTGTCCATTTGTAACTTGATTCTGTATCTATGTATGCAATGACCCGCTTCACGGAGGCTAATAAAAACTGATTAAAAAAAAAAAAAAAAAAAAACTCAAAATCATAGATACAGGTGATAGGTAACAGATAATATACAATAGCCAATCACATAACAGAACAGGCTATAACAGTCGACACCACAGCTTAGAAATCCTCTTCTTTGACTGCAACGAACTGAAACAGGAACAGTAGCCAAATAACGATAAACAAGCAGGAACAAGAAAAAATCTATATTAGTAGACAAAGGTAATATCTTAACATAGGAAGGGTATACTTAACTACCATGAATACAGATGACATTACTAGTAATGTCAATTAAAAGAAATATATAGTGGTGGGATAATACTCGCCTCCTGTCTTATGAAAATTGTGACTTTACGTCACTTAAGATAGAAAATCTGGAATTTTATTACAGACAGGAGGCTTCATATTATGCATTAAATTCCTTCTTTACTACTTCAGCAGCAAAATGGTTAAATACAAAGTTTGGTGGTACAAACAAAAACAACCAAACTTGAAAGACACAATAGAACACTAAGTAGCCAATCAGCATGCAGTAGAGCATATGTAGGTGTAGATCCTCAATCAATCTCCCTCTTTCGCGCTGCCGACTGGACGATAATCATAAACTTCCAAAACAAAGAACGATGAGAATAAACTAATCTGAAATGAGAGAATGACATAAAGGGAGGGTTAATGAGGTGGGATAATATTCGCCTCCTGTCATTAATAAAATCTATATTTTCTTGCACTGCAAGTTAGGAAAATCTCCAATTTTATTACAGACAGGAGGCTTCATATTATGCATGTTTAAAGCTAGATATAAAAATTACAACACCACAGACGATATGTGCGTATCAGGTTTAAAATAAAAGGTCTTGAAGGTGGAGTCAGTGGACCAGTCTGCGGCTTTGAGTATATCAGTCAAAGAACCACCAGCCAGGAAGGCTTTAGTTGACATAGCACTTCTGGAGGAATGAGCTCCAAACACAGAGATATCTATGCCCGCCAGAGACATAGTGGCTCTGAGCCATCTAGCGAGAGTTGCCGAGGAGACAGGAAGAAAAGGTTTACGAAAGGAAATTAGAAGCTGAGGAAGAGAGACATTACGAAGAGATGTAGTCTTGAGCTCATAGGCTTTGAGACAGGCAACAACACAGAGAGAAGGATGATGTGGAAATGAAGGGTAGAAAACAGACTGTAAACCAGTTTTAGTACGTCTATGGATTTTAAAACTAACACCATTAGGTACATATTGTCTATGAGATATATCTAAAGCCCTGACATCTGAAACCCTTTTGAAAGAAATGAGACATAATAAAGTGGTTAGTTTAAATGACAATAATTTCAAAGGAAGAGAGTCATAATTGTCCCAGGAATTCAGTAAGTTCAATACAATAGACACATCCCATGTATGATGGTATTTAGGAAGAGGGGGGCGTTTGAAACGGATACCCCTCATGAGCTTGCAGACTAAAGGATGCTTACCTGAAGGAAATCCATCGATGAGAGCATGATTGGAGGAAAAAGCCGATCTGTACATATTGATGGTACGATAAGCTTTACCAGAGTCAAACTGGGATGAAAGGAAATTTAGAATGTTGGTTACATTGGAATGTACGGGATCCACCTCCCGTTCCATGCACCAAAGTAACCAAAGCTTCCAGGCAGATCCGTAATTAGTTCTGATACCCGGAGCCCAGGCTTCGGAAAGGATACATCTAGCCGAGTTTGAAATTTCCGGATCAAGTTGTGCTGCCCTGATACTAGGCAGGCCACAAGGGGTAACTGGTGGGAGAGGACCAGAGGGTGGAAGTTCCCTGCTGGGTCGAGAAGGATGTCCTGATGGAAAGGAAGGGTCCTCGGGAAATCTATTAAGATACTCAATAGGAGAGGAAACCATGGTTGTGTTTGCCACCATGGAACAACTAGGGCCAGGACTGCTCTCTGGGAGCATGTAAGGAGGAGAACCCTGGGGATCATGGCGAAGGGGGGAAAGGCATAGTTGATCCCTTCTGACCAGTCCTGAAGGAAAGCATCCTGGCCTTCGGCTTCCGGGTCTGGTCGCCAGCTGAAGAATCGGGGAAGTTGAGTGTTGAGTCTCGATGCAAACAGATCTATGGTAAATGGGCCCCAAAGGGTTGAAAGGGTCAGAAAAACTGAGGGATTCAGTTTCCAATCGCTGGAATCTGTGAGAAAACGTGAGTTCCAATCCGCTATGGTGTTGGATAGCCCTGGCAGATATTCTGCTCTGAGAAAGATGTCTCGCTCTAGACAGAAGTGCCAAAAGGTCTTGCTAGGAGTTTGGACTTGGTCCCCCCCAGACGGTTCACATACTTAACCGCGGATATATTGTCCATCTTGAGGAGAATGCAACAATGAGTTTTGTCCTTCGCAAAACTCCTTATTGTGAAAAACCCTGCCAGTAATTCCAAACAGTTGATGTGAAGACTGAGTTCTGTTATGGACCACTTCCCTCCGGTGGAGATTGAGCCACAATGAGCTCCCCAACCCAAACGGCTGGCATCGGACTCTATGACTATGTCTGGGAATGAGCTGAAGATTGCTCTTCCATTCTATCTGCGAAGGTGGTGAAGCCACCAATGTAGTTCTTCTTCTGGGGTTAGGGAAATCTCATCTGAATATCCCAGACCGTTGCAGAGATGTTGAGCACTTCAAACGTTGAAGTGCTCGAAAATGGAGGGGAGCAGGAAAAATGGCCTGGATAGAGGCTGACAAAAGGCCTACTACTCGAGCTAGGGATGTGATAGAGATCAGGCGTTTGTTCAGAATAAGGAAATCTCTTTTCTTATGTTTTTGAGTTTCCTTGGAGGAAGACTCAGTGTAGCTAACTGTGAATTGACTAGGAATCCCAGAAATTTGAGAGAAGGGAAACTGTCCAAGATTTGCGGAGAGAGATGGTCTCTAGGTCTTGAGACATTATAAGGATGTCATCTAGATATATAATGTAAATATATAAATATAATTTGGTAAAGCACCATGGTGCAGAAGACAACCCAAACTGCAAGCAGGAATTGGAGAAATGGTTGATGGGACAGATGAATGGGTACAGTAAGATAGGCGTCCTTTAAATCTATCTTTATGAGCCAATCTTTTTGAATGAGAAGGTGTCGAAGGAGGTGAATTCCTTCCATTTTGAAATGGTTGTATTTCACAAAGGCATTGAGTGTGCGCAAATTGATAACCGGTCTGTGGCCGGAATCCCTTTTCTTTACCAAGAACAAATTGCTCAGGAAACCAGGGGAGTCTAGAGGGACCTGAATAATAGCACCTTTGTGGGACAGGCCTGATATTTCTTTTTGGATCAGCAAAGTGTCTTGTTGAGTAAAATGAATTGGATGGGGAAGCTGATCCTGAAAGGGGGGAAACATGAATTCTATTTGGTAACCCCTTACTGTATCTAGAACCCAAGAGTCGTTTGTGATACGACTCCAGATAGGGAAAAAATGTAATAATCTCCCCCCCAGCCTGTTGGGGAAAGAAAGGGGAGCAGTAATACTTACTGAAAGAGGATCTTCCACGAGGAGTTCCTCGATAGCCACGTGCTTTCCAGGGTCTTCCCCGATGTGGGAAGAAAGGGAGAGGGTTGGAGTTTCCTTGATAACCCTTATAAGACGAGGTGTAGCTTGGGTTATATGATGAGGTCTGGTATGGAGGGTTTTGACGGCTGGGGAAACGACCTCTGCTTTTCCCAGCCCTGCCAAAAATTTTGGGGTGGAAAACCTTCTTGAGACTGGCATTTGCCTTGTCCAAATTGGAGAAAACATTTACATATTTGTTAATGTCCTTGAGAAAGGCTTCTCCAAATAAACAACCTTCCGCAGCTGAGCCTGGTTCTTTAGTGGCTATATGGGCTAGCTGCGGGTCAATTTTAATAAGGATGCTTCGTCTGCGCTCTGCGGACATAGCGCAATTGGCGTTGCCCAGGAAGCAAATTGCCCTTTGCATCCAGCCACTTAATATGTCAATGTCGACAGGAGAGTCTGTGCGCTTGGCATCCTCTATGAGCTCCAGGACTTTGGCTAGAGGACCAGACACATCCAGGAGCTTGTCTTGACAGGCCTTCAAGGACCTGTCAATGCCCTTTCGGGGGTTCTTCCCAGTTTTGCGAGGTAGTGGATTACTGTCTCGTCTAATTCTGGGGTCTCAATTACCTTATGAGGTAAGACTGGTCTTGGGCATTCTGCCCGCATCTTGTTGCGAGCTCCCTGTTCGAGAGCTTGTCGCATCCAGAGCTCCATATATTTAGAGACTTGTTCGGTTGGTACCCACTCTGCCGAGCGGGGATGTTTTATTTGGTCTGGATGGAAAAAGGGAAACCCCTTAGCATCCAGAATAGAGTCTTCAGTTTTTCCAGGTTGATCATTATGATCTTGGGAGTCTGAATACAAATCGGATGAGGAGTCAGTTATTAGCGAAACAATTTCGGAGTCCGAATCGCTGCTAGAGGAGGTATGGAAGGAATCAGGCTTCCTCCTATAATGGGCCTTCTGAGCTCGTTTGCCTTCCTCACGAGCAGAGGGTTTAGTTTTGGTCTGGGTGTCAGACACGTCTTTCACATGCGCAGAGCGCAAAAATAAGTCTGTTTCTTTCCCATGTAAACGGCTTTTAGCGCGTTTGGGGGAGTCTGAAGATAGAGGAAAGCAGTGTTTCCTTTTCTGGGTGGCCTTCCCAGACCTCCTCATGCCTATGGCTAAGGTAGATTCCGACTCCTCAGGTGACCAAAATTGGTCTGAGGAGGTTCTAGGTTGACTATCCCTAGAGTGTTTTTTAGGTTTGGAATGAGATACTGCAGAGGCTATAGATTTCACCAGTGACTCCTGCATTGAAGTCATGGCCAAAACCACTGCTGTGGAGACAGACTTTGAGACTGTGTTGTCCCAGATATCCTTAATATGGGCCTCAGAAATAGAACCAGATGTAGAAATAGAGGCAGGAGTGGGCATATCACCTGCCTTTTTCAGTTCCTTTGAAGACATAGTAAAAACAGCAACAAAAGAAAACACTCTGGAGCTGTTGAAACAATGTGCAGCTTTCCTGAGGTAAGCTGAGGTGAAAAGGAGGGTGGGAATCTAGCTGAGAACCAGCTAGAGTGATTTCAGCAGAGAAGTGAAATAGAAAATAAATGAAAGCAATTTAAACCAAATAACTGAGGTAAAATTCAATACAATTCAGAGAGCAAAAAACAGTTGGTACTTATCTGTGCAGCTGAGCAGCAAGAAAGAGGGAGATTGATTGAGGATCTACACCTACATATCCTCTACTGCATGCTGATTGGCTACTCAGTGTTCTATTGTGTCTTTCAAGTTTGGTTGTTTTTGTTTCTTCCACCAAACTTTGTATTTAACCATTTTGCTGCTGAAGTAGTAAAGAAGGAATTTAATGCATAATATGAAGCCTCCTGTCTGTAATAAAATTCAGGTTTATTATGCATTGCTAACAGTCTACCTAAAATAAAAGCTTTAACAGAACTGACCAGACATGACTTAAGTCATATCCCCTCACCTCACATGCTAATACTTGCAAAACGACTTTTATATTCACCAGTTAAAAAAATATGTGTGCATTTGAGTTAAGACATTTCACATATTCTGGCCTGGAACTCACAAACTTATTTAAAAAAATTCCATCTCATATATATATTACAGCAACATTTTAAATAAATAAATGAATAAGAAAACATGTTTCAAAAAATAGGACACATCCCAAGCCTCTTACGTGATAGGATTGTGTCTCAAATAAAAAAAATAATAATACAATTTTAAATAAAATCCTACATAACCTCTCTACTTTTAAGTTTGCAGGTAGAGGGGATGAGGTCTGCCCAAGCAACTGTTGGGTGCCCAGGTCCACCTACACAGCCCTTAAATGTGTCTGTTTACTAAGAGGTAGAATGGTAAGTAAAGTTAAGGGTTGACTGAGGTTGCATTTTCACGCACAAAAAACTAGAATATGCACTAAAATGTGAGTTGTTTCCAAGTGTATGCCTGCAACCTTACATTCTGTGAGTTTCTGGCAATTGTTCCAAATCACAGAAAATTTGAAGGATAACAAAATAAAGTTGGTAAATCCATGTGATGTTTAATGTTAAATAGCATTTTGTAGTATGGCTTATGCTTCTTGTTTGCACTAAATTTGATCAGTGTTTTTTTCATAGTTTATTTCTGTTGCTTACATTTCATAGCCAATTTGCACTCCTTTCTAAACTAAATCATTTAAAAAAAATGTTCTTCTTTACAGTATCTTAGTGTTGTATTCTTTCCACACCAAATATATGCCCTCAATTATGCATTTGATGTACCATGTTAAGTACTTACCAAATAATTAAATTAATCAATTGAATAATTAAAATTAATGAATGTAAGGGCAGAGTTACTGGCACTATTACAATTCCAAAGAGCAATACAATTTATTCAATTATTATGATTAGATGAATAAAGTATGAGCAGTGAATATAACCAATTAAAATATAATGACTGAAGATGGGTGTTCTACTTGACCATAAAGTAGATTGCAATCAGTGCCTGTGGAAGTATACATTTTAAATTAATTCAGTCTCTCTCTCTCTAAATATATAGATATATATATATATATATATATATATATATATATAAATTGTATTGTGTATATATAGCAATCCCTGCAGGGATATCTGATTTCTCCCCCTTCTGGCTGATCACACACATTGCGATCCCCATGCTTCTATGGTTTTCAAATAAAAGCCAAACATGGAAATGATACAATCATGATAAAACTTGCAGAGAAGGGTGAAGGAGGATTTTTGCTCTGAGACAATCGAGAGTATGAGTATATTATATTAGGTTTCCTTAGAGTCCGACAGTATATTTTCTTCTGAAAATTCATAAAAATCTAGAAAAGCCTATAGTCTATTTTTTCTAATCTGTTGGATTACCTTGACATAATTCTCCAACCTTTTGTACGCTATGCGTCATCATAAAACAACCATGACTGACCATACCCAGGGATGTTAAGAGCTTTCTTCTCTACAGTATTTGATTGAAGGAATTAATTACAATATATTTTTTTTTTGTTTTGTTTAAGGAGACCTTTTACCAGCAGCTCACAGGAACAGTTTTGAGGACTAATATTTTTGGAGTGGACATGGCTAGGAATAGAAGCTGGTCCTATACCTAATATACAGGTATATACAGGTATATGGGAGATGATGAGCTTTTTGAAATCATTTAGGCAACAATAATAGGAATATTGTCTTAGATATAACATTTATCTGGGGCAATAACATGTCTAATGGTTATATATTTTAAAACTTGCCCATCAATCCTGGCAAGTTTCTTCTGCAACAAGAGCTCAGCTAGCCTTTCATAATTGCTTTACATTAGCAACACATGTGAGTGCACTTCTCATGTCCACATATTAATATATTTACCAGTAAGCAAGATGTGCAGGGCCAATGATTAGCATAATTTGCAGTAAATTGAACAGTGTAGTCAAAGCCCACACACATCAGAACAGTGGGGAGCAAAAAAAACCCCAAAGACTTTGTCAGGGTTCATCCAAGCTGCAGAGCAGCATATCCGTTCTTGGATTTCCATATGTTCTGTTCTGTGCTTCTGATTCATTGATTCCAGTCTTGCTCTTTGCTTCAGGTCTGTTTCCTTTATAAGGTGTGCCCCACCCCTGTGTCATGTTTGTCTCAGTCTGCAGTCTAAAGGTATGTCCTTGGTTTTGTGTTTAGATTCAATGTTTGGTTTCAGTTTATTAGTGATTCAGTAAGCAGGGTTTAGTGTTAGGACCCACCGAATATTGGAGTACTTTGGTGAGCTAAGCATACTATGGCCATATGATGTGATGTGATGTTCCTCGCTCCTTTCCCCATGTCCAAGTTAAGATGTACTATCCTTGCTTAAAGGAGAAGCATCCAAGGATTCCGGCTCCTTACTCCATCCCCTGTGTCCCTTGCCTTGTTCCCTGTCCTTTGTTGTTCCTGTATCATGTATGTCTTGTCTGGTTATGTTTCTTGCTCTGTGCCCCTGGCTTGCCATGCTTGCACTGTATACTCTGCTTAGCTTCCCTACTCCCAGCCTGCAGCATCCTGCACATAATTCTAGTGCTATGCTTCATGCCTGCTCCAGGGTGCCTGCAGGATACCTCCCAGTTCTGTTTTGTTCTGGACTACATCAGCTGCTATGTTAGGGCCCTGGTATGTGGCTGCACAATGCTAGATGCCCACTGGGAGAGTGCAGTCCCCCTGCACCAGGCCCTGTCCAACTCCACTACTGCGCAATACCTCCTGAACTCCATCTTTGGGTCATTACAGTTGTCTGTATGGACCCAGTTTGTGACAGACTTTATGCATTTCACTCCTTAATCAGGTGTCTTCCTAGAGCGCCCAGGATGAAACACCATCAGCTGTACCTGTTTCTCCCATAGGTAATGGTAGCAGTATATTTTCTACCATTGTGAAACTATTAAGTTTTTATTTTTACATTGAATTAAAATTCTTGTGACAACACAATCTACTATTTCAATTACACTTGCTTCTTTACATATATAATCTAGGTTCAGGAGAATATTTTGGGAAAGTTCCTACCATCATAACTCAATTTTACATTCTAGTCAAATTTCCCATATTAACCCATTTGAATACATTTAATTAATTTTGCTTTAACATTGTAATTCTGAAAGGAAAAGAATTACAATTCTAATAATGTGCAACAGCTGAAATCAGTAGCATACTTACTACAGTGCTCCTAAGCCACCAAATTGATGTCTCATTAAATCTCTTTTTGAGATGCCATTATACCTTTCACATTAAGCTTCCACTGATTAAATCGAAGTACATTATTTAGGTAAGGGAAATCACTTTCTAACAACTGTAGCTCATTTTACCATGATCTGTATTCTGCATGTTTTAGAAATGCAATGTCTATTGTGCAAATTAAACAATATTAAGAGATTTTTGTGAACATTCAGCCAGGTAATAGTGACACAGGTCAAATTACAATGTAAGTGAAAATCATAAGCACAGTGTTGTTACAGAAGAGCATTAGGTAACATGTCTGTTATGCTTTCTATGGGAAATTGTGTTCATTATGTGCACATTCATTATTACATTCCTGCACATTTCACAATCTGATACTTTTTTCCCATACACACACATTCTCGGGTCACTTTATTCATTCTATACCCTTTATTCTATTCTATACCCTTTACTCAAAACAGTAACAGTAATGGGTAGACTGTCAAAATAAACACATATACTCTACCCTTACAAATACCTGCCCATAAACATATATATATATACACATGCACATTTACACTTGTCCTTACACATAAACATCCTGGCTTACACTAGCGCTGGAATCCACACACTTGCCTGCCCTTAGACATCACATAAACACTTTCCAAACATATTATTATTATTATCTTTTATTTATATAACGCCAACAGTTTACTCAGCGCTTAATACAATACATAAATTCAAGGGATATGACAAGACAAGAATTGACAGAATAAGACAAACCGATACATTTGGTGGAGAGAGCCCTGCTCGCAAGCTTACAATCTAGAGGGAAATGGGGTGACAAACATAAGGCATAGAGAAATGGTGAGAGGTATTGTGGTGGGAGTATCGATGACAAGGAAGTTCTAGCAGCTAAGATGGTATGCTTCTCTGAAGAAGTGGGTTTTTAGATGTTTCTTGAATGTCGGGAGGGAGGCTGAAAGCTGAAGGTTCCTTGGAAGTAGATTCCAGAGATATGGGGCAGCTTGAGTGAAATCTTGTAGACGGGAGAAGGAAGAGGTGATGAGTGAGGAGGAGAGCCTTAGCCCATGGGAGGAACGTAGGGATCGAGTAGGAGATTATTTGCTAATGAGGTCAGAAATGTACGGAGGAGCAGTATTATGGATTGCCTTATAAGTCAGTACCAGGATCTTAAATTTAATTCTAAAGGTAATTGGGAGCCAGTGGAGGGTTTTACAGAGGGAGGAAGCAGAAGAGGAGCGACGTGCAAGGAAGATGAGCCTAGCAGCGGCATTTAGGATAGACTGTAGAGGAGAGAGTCGAGACAGTGGAATGCCAACCAGAAGAGTGTTGCAGTAGTCTAGACGGGAAATGATAAGTGAATGAACCAGAGTTTTTGTGGATTCTTGGGTGAGGAATGGGCAGATACGAGAGATGTTTTTTAGGTGCAGGCGGCAGGATCTGGCGAGGGACTGAATGTGAGGGATGAAGGAGAGGTTTGAGTCAAGGATGACCCCAAGGCATCGGGCCTGGTTAGTAGGAGAGATAGTTGTGTTGTTAATGGTGATAGAGAATTCAGGTAGTGGAGTGGAGATGGAGGGAGGGAAGATAATCAGTTCAGTTTTAGAAAGATTAAGTTTCAGGTAGTGTTGTGACATCCATGAAGAAATGGCAGACAAGCAATGGGTAATACGGGACATGAGAGATGGAGAGAGATCAAGAGAAGACGGTAGATTTGGGTATCATCTGCATATAGATGATACTGGAGGCCAAATGAGTTGATTAGTTTGCCAAGAGAGGAAGTATAAAGAGAGAACAGCAGAGGGCCAAGGACTGAACCTTGGGGGACACCAACCGAAAGTGGAAGGGGCGATGATGTGTTGCCAGAGAAGTTGACAGAGAAGGAACGGTTAGACAGATATGAGGAGATCCAGGAGAGAGCTGTATCTCGAATGCCTATAGAAGCAAGTGAGTCTAGAAGAAGGTTGTGATCAACAGTATCGAAAGCAAACATACATTTTTTATCTCTGCCTTTTCCCACAATTTCTATAATTTCTATAATCTCCCCAACTAGCCCTACTCCTCCATGATTACAGCGTTTCAGTTGAGGGATAATATAGCGGTGCCATGGCCCCTTCTGCCCCCCTAGCAACCTCACTGACATTACATGAAGTTAGTGGAACTGAATCCAGAGGTACTAGTACTTAAATTCTACTGTAAAGTATCTCTCAAGGGCTTTATGCTCCCTGATTTAACTATGCATTACGAAGGGCCAACTTCAGCATGCTTTTTCTAGCAGGAAGAACAAAAATGGCTCTAGGAAACTAATAGTTCAAATTTTTTACTTTCTTAAAAAGTAAACTTTATTTTCTAATGTATGAATGACTTAAGGACATTTTATCCCTTATTGCAGGAGAAGTCTGTCAGAATGCCTCTTTCCAGTGAATTGAAATTCTGATCTCAGTTCAAAATAATTAATTCTTTTCCTGCAACCTCACCCAAAAACTCCCATCTTAATGAATACATCGATTGGTCTTGCAAGCAAAAAGGTCTACTACATAAGCAAAAACACACAGAAAATTCTATTGTAGTCTTTGCTTAGTTTGTCTCTGCAGAAAATAAGAACTGATTTTACAGTTTCCAGCTAATGATTTATCAATGTGGACTTTTTAATATTTCATCATGACCTTATGCTTCTTGTGGCTGAAAACAACATGTTGTACTGTTAACTTCAAACTACAGCTTTAAATATCGAAAAGGTTATTTTGAAATAATTTCACAATAATAAGAAACAGCAGTTCAGAGCTTTATAGCAATGTAATGAAATTTAGATTGCAGAACAAGTGTTAAATTAAATAATCAAAATCCTAATGTACCATACTCTACAAGGCAAGAAAAGCTGATCTAGTGTGTGTCCAGGGGCCTATAATTTCCCTGGCGGCATATTTAATTACTTTGCCCTCCTTAAAGAAGATCAGTGCAAAGAGACATCAACAACCCCATAAAATCTCCCTGTTAAATTAAAATAAGAACATAAATGAGTAATTTTCCTTAAATTGATTATTCAGATGGGGTTTAGCAAAGTGGTAAAGTCAATGATAATATAATCTCCGAAGAACTATACAATATATATATTTATTAAGTTGTCCAGGTCACCGAAAGGCAACATGACTAGCTGTAATATAGCTGTAACAAACATAGAAATCATGATGTGAGGTCTATAATGTCTGCACTAAAAACACATTTAGGGCAAATAAACATTATAATCTCTTAACTAAAAATAATCCCTGACAATAGGTACTAATGTTGGTTTATAGTGTCCCATATAAATTCCACAGTGAATTTAAGATTAAGATAAAATAATATATGTACTTGGCCTTATTTCTTGGACCACATAGTTTACTGCTCTAAGATGTATCATTCATTTTTGTAATGCTTGGAATATAAAGACACCCCTTCTTGAGAACCATAAACTAAATGTGAGCACCTAATTAAAAAATACTGAATGGCCCGAAGAAGAGGCTGAGAATTATTCAAAGAGAGGGAGAGAAATTTACTGGCTATATAGCATACTCTGGCCTATGGACAATGTTTACTTGGATGTTGATCTATTAGGCACCTAAATATTTGACTATTGTTCTATTTTCAAGTATAATTTATAGTCAAAATGACATTACATAAACTGAATCCAAGTCGTTCCATGTTAAAGCCCAACCTACAAGATAAAATTATTTCCCGCAGATTGTAGGTAGTGACTATGATCCTGTTACATGACTTAACTCAGCATCTTACCTATGTTTAGGTTTGGGAATATTGATAAATATTATTCCACGCAGGGTTACACATTGACCATTGTTTGCTGGCTATATCACATGCTGCTTGCCAGCATAATGTGTCACCTCCCAGGATATAGAATTTGTATGTTAAAAGAAGGAAGTTTATTATATCCTCAAGTCCCTTTGAGGTCTATTTACCAAAGGGGGTATCGGCGGGAGAGATTTGGTTTCAGCTCCTTCATTTGGCTACACATGTAAATGGCAAGCAATGTCGGCTCCCCCATTTGTGAATTTATACATCCAACATAGTGTTGCATAATTATTTATGTGTGATGATCAGAAACATATAAATTGTGTATATGACTCTGAGTCATATAAAATATACCTATATACCCAGGTAAGAGTTATGATAAGTGTGGTAGGCCTTTGTGATTTCAGCAAAATACTATTTACGAAGTTGGTTCACAAGTTTCACATTTTACTGTATACCAATGCAAACAATTGAATACAGATACAGTGATTTTGGTATGGGGTTGAATCAGATCAGGTACGTCCTAAATGTTGCAAATCATTGATTTGTTGTAGAATTTTAATGAATATTGTTTTGCTTGCAATTCCTACATGATTGGGATTTGTCTACGGAACAAACCTCAAATCACAATGAATAAGCAAAAAACAAAACAATGTCTTCAAAGATAATTGTTGGTATATATACTCTTTTTTGAAGGGCTTTATTAATTTAGCTATTTTAGAGATAAGCATTTATGTTTTTCTCTCTTTTAAGAGCTAAGCTACTTTTGAAAGACTTTTTTTAAAAATATATTTTTTTCAAAAAATGTATAGATGAATACAAAGGGAAAAATAGCATTGTACATGTATACAACTGTACACAATATGGTGTCGCTAGCAATGTTTGCATTCCTTATGATAACCAGGAGACTGTTTGACCAAAAGTATGTTAACACTCCACCTAATTATTGAGTTTTGGTCTTTCAGCCATGCCCATTGCTACTCGGTGTATAAAATTAAGCACACAGGCATGCCATCTCCACAGTCAAACATTGGCAGTAGAATGGGTTGTACTGAAGAGCTCAATTACTTTAAATGTGACACCGTCATAGGATGCCACCATTGTCACCAATTCAGTTCAGAAAATGTCTGCCCTACTAGGTCTGCCCAGGTCTACTGTAAGTGCTATTATTGTGAAGTGGGAGCACCTAGGAGTAGCAACAGCTCAGCCAAGAACTGATAGATCATTCACACTCACAGAACAATGCAGAGAATGATAGAGTCTTACAGGGTGAACTCCATCCTGGTAATCTATTCCACAATGTGGGAATGTAGGAAATCATCCATTAGAATTTCGTTTTTTAGCGCCATCATATTCCGTAGTGCAGTTCAAACGGTAGACAGGACATGACAAGTAATATATCACATACCAATCTGACTTACAGAACAACAGGGGAGGAGGGCCCTGCTTAAATGAGTTTATAATTTAGAGGAAGTTAGCGTGTATTATTAAATAGGTGAAAATGCCAATGTGAAGGATGAACCAGCCACATTTGTATTACAGGAGAGGTACTAGGAAAAGTGAGCTAAATGAAAAAGGGAGGAAGGCATTTAACGTGTAATATTGTAAGGGTCTTTAAAGAAGTGAGTCTTTGGGGATTTTTTGAAGGACCAAAGTCAGGAGGAAAGAGGAATAGGCTAGGGGGGCATTCTAGAGGAAGGAGCAGCCCTTAAAAAATATTGCAAGCGTACATGAGAGCAAGAAATTAGAGTACAGGGCAGAATGTATTTAGAGATGAATGATGAGATGTAAGTAGGGGAAGCACTATTCAAAGGCAGGCAGCCAGTGAAGAGACTGATAAAAGGCATAGGTGTTAGTATTTTAATGAGAGAGGAACATAAGTCTTACAGCAGCGTTCATGGTGGATTGTAGAGGGACGGGACGGGTAAGAGAGAGACCAGCTAAGACAGGGTTATGATAGTCAAGGCCGGATATAATGAGTGGATGAACAAGAGCCTTGGTGACATCTTGTGTTAGGAAGGGATCATTGCTTTTATTATTATGTAAACATTTTACATCATTTAGCTCTGACCTATTTTGTTGACTAGGCTTAAGATGTTTTTACACATTTTGCTAATCATTGGTTGTCAAAAAGCATAAAGCTTATTATTTGTGTCATAATTCCACCTTGTAAGGGACTCCAGCCAAGCACTCTGTCAGAGATATATACCCCAATTGTGCCTAGCGACCAGTCCAAGTGATATATCCAGTCTAACCTGTCCTATTTATACTTACCTGTCCTGTCACCATTCCCCAGTCCTGCCTATAATATCCAGCACTGTGTGTTTCATCTAGCCTGTCTGTATATTCCTGTTATTTGTCATGCATTGTAGGGTACAGACCATCCACCATTTTCCCTGCAGTGAGGCTCCTCCCTGACCTCCTCGCTTGGGTTGTGACAATTTTGTAAATGAAATAATGCTTTTTATGTAACATGAGACTTGACTACTTGTGGTTTTTTAAAATGCTTGGAGCAAGAATTTATGGCAGATTGACTGGTTATAAATTCAATATAATCTTAAGCAAAGAAAATATATATTTGCTTTTTCGAAGCATTGATTTCAGTTTAAATTATTGCTTTGAGGCTGCAGTTTGTATTGAATATTTTAATACAAAAGCTGTAAGAATATGATCACTTTTTTCAACCAAGTGTTATATTAAATGTAAGCAGCTATACAGCTTTTCTGAATTTTTAAGATACATATATACATGTTAAGTTATTCCTTCGAATCAATTTAAATGGTTTATTGTATTACATTGTCACTGTTCTCTGTCATTTTTTGTTTTGTTTTAATGTACAAAATTTACATAGATAAAATTGAAAGACCTAAGGGGGATTCATGTTATTTTGTAATTACTAATATCGCATTAAAAACAAATTTTAAAAATATTTGAAGTAGCCACAGTCATCCAGAGTATAATTCCAATGTTGCACTAAACAACTGAAATTAGTATAATATGTGGTAACCTTAATGCAAGTTAAGATAACTGTTGAGTTAATTGAGAGTTACTGGTTTTAGGAGCTTGGCACATCAAGGGCCCTGGAAAATCACCATTAATTAAAGCCCAAGATACTAAAATTGACTAAAGTCATCAGGATATATATGTATGTAATATATATATATATATATATATATATATATATATATATATATGCATTGTGTTGGTTACAGTTTTTTCAATCTGCAGCTTCCCATATGTTCACAATACATACCATTCTTGTTAATAGTAATAATAATATATGTTGAGACGATAACAGCTTTTGGAACTATGTGATTTCTGGCACAGAGGGACAGGATAATCACGAATGGCAACTCAGGAGACAAACTCAGTCATTGGAATAATCTAGGTAAGATAATATGAAGTAGGGATGTCAAGAACAAGCCAAACCTGGAGATGAAATCAGGGTTACAGAAACAAGCCAAGTCTGGTACTGCCACATATAAGAAACTAGAGGATCATGGGACAAGGAAACACTGAAGGCCAAGTGTTTATTAGCAAAAATCTGGCAGGAAATTAGGATGGGACCACTTGTGTTTAACTGCAACCTTGGGCCAGAAGGTGCCAGTCCTCCCCTGTTGGTAGGTTGTATTGGCAAAGCCTTTGAGTAATCCTTAAACGATATGGCTTTCCAGCCATGTTTTTAGAAGTAATAATGTATTCCTCTCTAACAGCTGTTCCAAATGCAGGATTTCTTTGTAAAGCCTTTCCCATATCGCTTACACTCTTTGCTATATGTTTTAGGCCTAGAGCCCTTCACTTTAGACATACGAGAGCATATGGAGATATACAGAGTTTCCAATTACAGGGATAAATTTGCCAAAGTTATATGATATTTGTCTTGTTAACCTTATAGTACCTGTACCTGCCTTGTTCCATTTGTTAGACAAATATAGTAGGGTATGTAATCAATCTCAATATCAATATGAAGAAGGCCCAAAACATGAGTGTCAATTTGGGACATGAAATTGTGGGTATATTACAACATCAATTTTTATTTTGATTAGAAATATCATTATATTTAGTGTTTAGGAATTAAACTAACTCTGTTAAGGATTTTGTGCAAACTACCTTAAGTACAAAATTGAGTTATTTTAAGGAGATGCATACTTTTGCCATTAATAATCTTTTCCTGGTATGGAAAGGTGAGTACCTTTAAATTACAGCTTTTCTTAAACTGTTCTACATTTTACTTATGATTCCCCTGTGAGTTTGCAAACATGCGTTGTTGCATTTTTAATTTGTAAGGACGTTTTACTTAATGCCAGGAAGACTTGCTTTACTGAGAGGGTGGTGAAACAGCCTCCCAGTTGTAGTGGCTATAATACGGGAAATTTAAATATGCATGTAATAGGCAAATGCCTCTAAAATCTAATATCACAATATACTGAGCCAGGCATTGGTAGTGGTACAGGATAACTGCTATCCTATTCTGAGCTAGACATTGACAGTGATACAGCATAACTCCTATCAATATATATACTGACCAGACATTGATGTTGGTACAGTGTAACTTCAATCACTATACAATGAGCCAGAAATGCTGTACCACTGTCAATGTCTAGCTCAGTATAGAGTGATAAGAGTTATGCTGTACCACCATCAATGCTGGCTCAGTATATAGTTATAGGAATTATGCTGTACCGTTGTCCGCCGTCTGTCACTATCAATTTTGCTCCTCCACCTCCTCTTCTTTGTTCTTCCTCTAGGCTCTCCTTATTCTTTCTCCTTTTGGTGCAATGATTGTGGAAGGCAGTGGGTGTGGCTTCAGTGCTGTGCATATATATATATATATATATATATATATATTTATATATATTATAATATATATATATATATATATATGGTAAAAAAAGCACTTTTTTCACTTTTATTTGAAAAATATTTTACTCATCTAAAAAAACTAATTAAAAAAAGCCCTGCAAGTTATAGGCAATAAGAACAAATGGCATCATACTATTTTTAAAAAACCTTCAAATCTGGTAATCCTGTCCCTGTGTCCTATTTGGGGCATCTTTCTTGGCCAATTCAATCTATCCTATCAAACCACATATTTTTTAAAACAACCCAGAATATTTCAAATGTTTAACACTTTCAATGCACTAATTCTACTACCAGCCTTTGTTTGTGGTAGTAATTTAATTTCTGGTTTTTTTCCACACAAATTGTACTTCAGGTATAATATGTGTTCAGCAAGACCTCCCGAGTACAGTAATACTACTCATGTATGTTGAGTTGTTTGTGAGGTAAAAAGCCGCATTTGGGAAGTGTTCATTTTTTTAACTTTGAACATTGACATCTGGTCATCCTGCCTCCATGTCCTATTTGGGGCATCTTTGGACCCCACCAATTTAATTGACCCCCAGGATATTTTATCTGGTGCTATTTTAACCCTTCTCATGCAATAATTCCACCACCAGCCTTTGTCAAAGTTTGTGTTAGTATTTTTAGTGTGTTTTTCCACACACATTGTACTTTAGGTATCAATTTACAGCTCCTGGTACCCCATGTATGAATACTCCTTGCTAATTCCTTGATTTTCTCTAGTCTTTTTGGACTATTTCAGAATTTGTTGGCTATAGCCATGCACCAACTGCACATTAATGTCTTGCTATTCTAGAATCAATGCATTTGCATGTAAGATAAAATAGCGGACAAAAAAGAGCAAAATATTGGTTCCTTAATGAAGCCTTTTGTCATTTTGCATCAACAACACTAATGTCATGTAAACATTTTTTTTTCTAGGATCAGACTTAAATCTACGTACAGCTATTAAAACCTTAACAGCATTACAAGTGTATTTACTAAACTGAGGGTGTACACATGTTGGGTAAAAATGCATGTTTGTAGCAGGAAATTGCCTGAAATTGGGATAAATTCCAATTTGCGTATTCGCTACAGCCAACTAGCATTTGTTCACCACCAACAAGTTGCCTCAAATTTAGAAATACAAAAAAGAAATATGACTTACCAGAGTTTATTAAAATGTCTTTGCATGCCAAAACCGACAAATTTGCCACCTTAAATTTTGCAAGCACCATGTGAGAAGGAGGGTATGTAAAAAAGAAAATGATCTTAGCATTAATATCTACTGCCAAGTAGGTTAGATGAAGTGTACCCTTAGCATCTTTTTGGTACCAGATAGTGTAACCTGTAAAAAGTTTATCTTACCTTAATTGGTTCAATCAATAAGCAATAAATGCCTTATGAAATAGGGCCAGTCCAAATATACTAAATAAAAAAAAATAGCCAGATGCTTAAAAAAATGCTGCAAAAACTAGTCTACACCTGTTGGCAGGTGTCATTATAAAATGTATTTAGTATATTTGGACTGGCCCTATTTCATAAGGCATTTATTGCTTATTGATTGAACCAATTAAGGTAAGATAAACTTTTTACAGGTTACACTATCTGGTACCAAAAAGATGCTAAGGGTACACTTCATCATGGCAAGTGTCATTATAAAATGACTAATAGTTGTGCAAGAGTATGTTTATATACTTCCACCCACCAGCCAAAACAAAATAAAATTAAATTAAAGCTCTTACTTGACAAAGAAAATAATCTGCTTGACTTATCTACCACACTTTAAATAAAATAAAGCTACATTACATTACATCTAGTTTTAGATTATCTTACCCTTTTTAACCCTTCTCCTCATTTGAAATAAACTATCCCCTGTATTTTGATAAATTCCTAGTATTTGTTTCTATCAAATCTCCTATCATCCAAGCTAAACATATAGGAATTTAGTGTGTCATTTTTTGAGTCTTTTAAATGTTAACTCAAATGCCTAGCATGCCCTGTACTTGGCAAATATATTAGCAATTCTTCCAAACTATTGTACTGTTTAAATGCTGACATTTACTTCAGGAAACCATGTTTAAATTCATCTTTCCTATTTGAATTAGTTAAGTCTGGGAGACTTCAGGTTGTTGGAACGAGCTAGAGTGAAACTGAAATTGAACTTGCCAGCTGGTGCAGTTCTGTGTCTTTAGGGACAGTAAGTCATAATGAATGTTGATGAAAATTAAACTTTCTATCCAACACTATTGAGTAGTCTGAATATTTTATCCTGAATTTGTAAAGCAAAGACACTGTATTTGCTTTATCTATATACACTTACATACGTATATTCAGTATATGTATGTATGTAAGTGTATACTTAAAAGCAAATACCGTGTGTATGTGTATATATATATCACATATCACATTTCAGGACCTAATAATCATCTATTTCTTAGCATGTCTAAAAATTAGGTAAATACAACCTTAGATAAACAACAACACATAACATATTACACTGTGCCATGTTTTATTAAACAAAAGTAAAGTCGAAAGGGAGCAGCCATGTGTGAAAAACTAAATATACCCTTACTGGAGAGAAGTTAGTCAGCTAGTAGAACTACAGACTAGACTCGCCTTCTGTACCAAACTGCCCTAGAGACTTTTAAACAAAGGCTCACAGCACTGGCTACACAGACTAAGGAGATGAACTAGATAAGCAGATGCCAAAAAGATAAATGCACTTTTCTTCAAAGAAACGATCCAAGTTGTACTCCCAATTTCACCAGCAGCAGCAGAAACGGAGAGGTACTGGATGGACATTACACCAATGCAAAGTGGCTACAGGACCAGAGAGCAGACCACAGCAATCTCCATACCTGGGAACTTTTTCACTCCGGCTACTCGGAGCCTTCCCTTGCGGGACACGGCCAGGACTGCCTGGTGACATCGGTGGGTGGTCCAGTGATGTCATTGGGTGGTCCCGCTGAAGTCAGTGGGTGTTTCCGCTGACATTGGGGGCGTTTGAGCACTCAAGACTGTGAATCATAAGCTGGGAGAGTGGCTCCAACAGATTCCAGGAACAACATTAGAACAGAAGAGTGCATTGCTAGGAACAGCTAAGATATTGCCCTCAAATTCCCAGGCTTCTGGTCAACACATACCACCCATAGGGATATCTATATATCAGCCATAACATTATGACCACAAACAGGTGAAGTGAATAATAACTCTGATAATCTTGTTATCATGGCACCTGTCTATATATTAGGCAGAAAGTTAACAGTTTGTTCTCAAAGTTGACAAGGGCCAAACTGTGATGGTTCAAAGCATCCCCAAAACTGCAACTCTTGTGGGGTGTTCCTGGTCTGCAGTGGTCAGTAGCTAGCAAAAGTGGTCCAAGCAAGGAAAAGCAGTGAACCGGTGACAGGGTCATGGGTGACCAAGCCACATTGATGCACGTGGGGGGCGAAGGCTGGCCGTGTTGTCAAATCCAACAGAAGAGCTACTGTAGCTTAAATTGCTGAAAAAGTGAATGCTGGTTTTGATAAAAAGGTGTCAGAACACACAGCGCATTGCAGTTTGTTGTGTATGGGGCTGCATAGGAGCAGACCAGTCAGGGTGCCCATGGCGACCCCTGCCACTGCTGAAAGAGCCTACAATAGGCATGTGAGCATAACAAATGGTCCACGAAGCAATTGAAGAAGGTGGCCTGGTCTGATGAATTACATTTTCATTTACATCATGTGGATGGCCGGGTGCGTCACTTACCTGGAGAACACATGGCACCAGGATGCATCCAAGGAGGCCCTACCTCGCAACTTATAGGGCTTAAAGGATCTGCTGCTAACGTCTTAGTGCCAGATACCACAGCACACCTTCAGATGTCTAGTGGAGTCTGTGCCTCGACGGGTCAGGGCTGTTTTGGCGGAAAAAGGGGGACCTACACAATATTAGGCAAGTGGTCATAATGTTTTGGCTGATCGGTGTGCATGTGTGTGGGGCAAAAAAGTATTAAGTCAGCCACCAATAGTGCAAGTTCTTCCACTCACCCAAAGATGAAAGAGGCCTGTAATTTTCACCATAGGTACACTTCAACTATGAGAGACAGAATGAGATAATAAAGTCCATAAATCACATTGTCTGATTTTTAAAGAATTTATTTGCAAATTATGGTGGAATATAAGTATTTGGTCAATAACCAAAAGCAAAAGTTCATATCAATACTTTGTTATATACCCTTTGTTGGCAATGACAGAGGTCAAACGTTTTCTGTAAGTCTTCACAAGGTTTTCACACACTGTTGCTGGTATTTTGGACCATTCCTCCATGCAGATCTCCTCTAGAGCAGTGATGTTTTGGGGCTGTCGCTGGGCAACACACAGTTTCAACTCCCTCCAAAGGTTTTCTATGGGGTTGAGATCTGGAGACTGGCTAGGCCACTCCAGGACCTTGAAATGCTTCTTACGAAGCCACTCCTTCGTTGCCCGGGCGGTGTGTTTGGGATCATTGTCATGCTGAAAGACCCAGCCACTTTTCATCTTCAATGCCCTTGCTGATGGAAGGAGGTTTTTACTCAAAATCTCATGATACATTGCCACATTCATTCTTTCCTTTACACGGATCAGTTGTCCTGGTCCCTTTGCAGAAAAACAGTCTCAAAGCATGATGTTTCCACCCCCCCATGCTTCACCGTAGGTATGGTGTTCTTTGGATGCAACTCAGCATTCTTTCTCCTCCAAACACGACGAGTTGAGTTTCTACCAAAAAATTCTACCTTAGTTTCATCTGACCATATGACATTCGCCCAATCCTCTTCTGGATCATCCAAGTGCTCTCTAGCAAACTTCAGACGGGCCCGGACATGTACTGGCTTAAGCAGGGGGACACGTCTGGCACTACATGATTTGAGTCCTGGTGGCGTAGTGTGTTACTGATGGTAGCCTTTGTTACTTTTGTCCAAGCTCTCTGCAGGTCATTCACTGGGTCCTCCCGTGTGGTTCTGGGATTTTTGCTCACCGTTCTTGTGATGATTTTGACACTATGGGGTGAGATCTTGCATGGAGCCCCAGATCGAGGGAGATTATCAGTGGTCCTGGATGTCTTCCATTTTCGAATAATTGCTCCCACAGTTGATTTCTTCAAACCAAGCTGCTTGCCTATTGCAGATTCAGTCTTCCCAGCCTGGTGCAGGTCTACAATTTTGTTCCTGGTGTCTTTCGACAGCTCTTTGGTCTTGGCCATAGTGGGGTTTGGAGTGTGACTGAGGTTCTGGACAGGTGTCTTTTATACTGATAACAAGTTCAAACAGGTGCCATTAATACAGGTAACGAGTGGAGGACAGAGGAGACTCTTAAAGAAGATGTTACAGGTCTGTGAGAGCCAGATATCTTGCTTGTTTGTAGGTGACCAAATACTTATTTTACCAAGGAATTTACCAATGAATTCATTAGAAATCCTACAATGTGATTTCCTGTATTCTTTCCCCCCATTCTGTCTCTCATAGTTGAAGTGTACCTATGGTGAAAATTACAGGCCTCTCTCATCTTTTTAAGTGGGAGAACTTGCACAATTGGTGGCTGACTAAATACTTTTTTGCCCCACTGTGTATATATATATATTATATATATATAATATATATATATATATATATACATACAATCACTCCCTTGTAAGTCAACATGAAGGCAGGGTGCCTTGCAGGGGTGGAACAATAGGCAGTGAAGTCTGTGGAAGACACTTGGTCCCCCACCTCCCAATGACCTGCACATCTGTAGACCCGACATTTCTGAGGTCCCCAAAAAAATTGCGCCCCCGAAATAGATGGAGGCATGGTCTGGGAGTAGGGATAAATAGGTAAGTCTCGGCACCAGGTCTTCCCTTTTTATCTCCCTAGCTTGCAGGAGGAGAAGGGGGTCACGCAATGTGGCGTTGCATGATCCCAAGGAGGTTATGCAGCAGCTCGGAGCTTGTTAATGTCTGTGTGGGCATGCATTTTAGCGTGTGTCTGCCTGGGTATGCATGCTACTTTGTGTCTGCCTGTGTATTCAAGTTAGTGTGTGTGCGCCTGGGTATGCATGTTAGTGTTTGCCTGGGTATGCATGTTAGTGTGTGTCTGCCTGGGTATTTGTGTCTATAAGTTAATAAGTGTCTAGGTATGTTAGCATGTATATCTAAGTATGCTAGTGTATAAACACGTGTCTTTGGCTATCTTTGTGTAAGTGTTTCAGGGCATGTTAGTGTATTTGTGTGTGTCTGTTTTTATTGTGTGAACATGTATCTTTGGGTGCATGTGTGTCTGAGCATGTTAGTGTGTGAACATGTGTCTGTCAGGGAATGTTAGTATGTTTGGGGGTGGGGGTGGGTTTATTTTAGTGTGGGAACATGTGTCTTTGGTGATGTTAGTATGTGTGTGTATGTTAGTGTGTGTGTGTATTTTAGTGTGTGAACATGTGTCTTTGTCTGTGTATGTAAGTATGTTTGTGAGTGTGTGTGGGTTTATTTTAGCGTGGGAAAATGTGTCTTTGGTGATGTTAGTATGTGTGTGTCTGGGTATGTTAGTGTATGTGAACATGTGTCTTTGGATATTTTAGTATGTGTTAGATTGAGTATCTGGGTATGTTACTATCAAATGTCTGTGCATGTTATTGCTGATTTTTTATCTAGTTGTTAGTGCTGACCTTCTAGTTGTGTTGGTGTCAGTGTCTGGGTGTGTGTGTGAGTGCCCCATCCTGAAGTCAGGCTCTGGATCTGCACTTGCTGTGTATGATAGTGTGAGTGTCTGTATGTGTGTGTCTGGTTATGTGTTAGTGTGAATGTCCCTCCCGAGGTCAGGCTCTGGATCCTCCACTAACCCAAAGTAGGACCCAACTAATGAAAATACGATTACCTCTGGAGTAAGGTTTTACTCAGTGTTTCCTTGTTGATCATTCTTTATAGACAGTATATGCTACTCTCCTTTCATGCAAATTCTGCTTTTAATGTTTCCATGCATGTTACTGCTCTTTTTTTGGCAAACCTTGTCTCTTGGATGTGATTGTTTTCATGCCCTGCGTAATGTGTGGTTAATGAGGGAAAATTTCTTGAAAGGCATCTCACTGATTTAAGATTTATGTTACTGAGTTATGTACTCTGAACTTTGGTTGTTTCCCCCTGCAATTTGCACCTGGCAAAGTACATTGAGGAATGCTTTGAGGTTTACTCACTATCACTAATATTCATGTTTTTTCTACCCAGTTTTGCAAGTAAAATTCAGGAGTGTTAACAAGTTGCTGAGCCACTTATGACAATACAAGGAGTACAAAGTTGAGACATTCAAGTTCACATCCTTTCTCCTTTTGTATTATGACTGTATGTGAAGTTTTAAGCTCCCCACACTATGAGCTTTTTGTCCAAAAGCAATTGGATGCAGTTTGTAAAACATAGTTAGGCTTGCAGGATAGAACTGGGCACTTTAAGGCTAACAGACTAAGAAATCACAAGCGTGCAGCAGCCTGCTGGTTACACAAAATTGTACTATACTCTTACATCTTTTGTCTATAGTTTCGTGGGAGGCAGCCAAACCCTAAAGCACTGAAGTACTGCACAAGCTTTTAAGTTAATGTACTGATGTCTGCTGTAACAGTTAAAGAAAACCTGCGTCTCACTGAGAAGAGATCTCTATGTTGGGTCAAAAATACTTAATGACACCCTTAAATCAACATGAAGTTATTGATAAATTAATATTTTAAAAAATGAACTGCCATTTACATGTTACACTAGAAATTGCTTTCTAACGTTTATGATAATTAAATCTTTAGTGCCTAACCTACTGTTTCTTTCTTCCTTTTACTTTTTTTTAGTTTTATATTAACAATATGCCCCTTGTTCATTTTTAAACCTACTCAGTAGTGATTTCAGCAGTAATTGTGATTTAATCACATTTGGGGATCTATCGCATAATTTTAATCTTACATTGTATTTTTAATAAAAAACATTAGGCTGTTGTGCTGATCTATGTTGGGTGAAACACCCAAATTGAGTGAAATTTGCAAACACTGAATGCACATTCAATATGTGTTGAAATTCACTGCTTGACAAATCTGTCCACATTCAGACCAACTTTCTATTTATTCTTGCAGAACATTTTCTTCTAGCAGAATCACAGCAAAATACACCTGGGACTTTTTGTATTTAGACAGCCTCTTCAAAAAACAATCAATATTCCAAATTAAATATGTCATTTCTTGACAATCTAGAAATAAACACAAAATATGGACAATGAAAATCAATAATCACAGAAAACATATGGGTACAATACAAAGCAAAAATATTGCCTAATGTTTTTCACTTTATCTCTAGGAATTTCTGAAATGCCTAGTCATTTGCTGCAATAAGCACTTTATTATAAAGTTTGCCTTATTTTTATTTCTCTTTTCACACTCTTCACCATTCAGGACTGGACTGGGATTACAAGTAAAGGCAAGTAATTTAATTAACCCACATGTTGGTTGCGAGTTACAAATGTGAGTTTCTGCCACCAGCATATTTTTTTTTATTGGTTTGGGTTAAGAGATAGTAGAATATTTACCTCTTAGAGGGGAATAAAGTCTACATATACCTCCCTCATCCCACATGACCCCTGTGGAATGGGGGTTATAATATGAAAATTAATTAAGAGATACCCAAAGCCAATTTTGTGTTTACCTCAACTCCCTTCGTCATGTACGTGGTGGGTTCATCTTTAATCAATCATCTTTTATCCATTTGGAAACAATGGAGTAAGGGAGTATATAAACACGTTCCAGAGCAACCAGTGATGTACAATCTGATAAAATCTAGCACATTTGTCAATGCTACTGCAAAAGCAAATCAAATATTTGCAAGCATTAAAAAGATATCGATACAAGAACAGAATAATGTATTGGAATTGGAGTACAAAAAAGGGCTGCAAAATTATTTTAACAAACTACCCAAAAAATACCCCCACAGACTTGCATAGAGACCACAGTGTCTGTGATTAGTGCCTCATCGGAGTGATCTAGACAGACCCTGCAGGGGATATCCTGTCATCCGGTGAACTTCCGGGTGTCGTCAGAAGTGACGTGACCCGGAAGGGAATGCCCAATTGCGCATTTAAAACTAACATTTTTTCAGCGTTCGTGCCGGAAGCTGTTACAGGAGATCGGGCAGCAGAAAGCAGTGTCCATGCCGTTGCAAAAAGGGCAGGACGTACCGGTATGTCCATAGAGGTTTCTTGGGATGCGTCTTATGAATGTATTGGGGCCCACATACCAGTATTTCATATTTAAAAGAAAATTAGTTTATAAACAATTAATAAAAAATTAAAAAAAGATTTCAAAATAAAGGGCTACATAACAAATAAAAACTATAACATTTGTGTGGTTAACTAAATCAATTAGTGGGAAATCACAGTTGAATAAAGACATTGTAGCAAAAAAAACATAAGACACTATAAAAATAGCAGCCAAGGCAAATGCAAAAAATGAACCTTAAAGAAAGCAGACCTCTAATTTTAAAAAATATACACACTTATAAATAGATCAGAACAATAATTTATTAAAAGTAACAATAAAGATGTTTATGATGCATAAATGAGTACATTTTTCTAAGTGAATGTCTTCTAAACTTTTTCTAGGAGCCCAGTTTAATAACTACATTCTCAAGTACACAAAGAAGTTATAAAAATTGCTTCTGAGGTAACAATACAATTCTGTGATTTTACTTGTGAATGGTGACAAATGTCCTTGTATAAAACAGTATATTCCTTAGGATTTGCTACTCAACTTCAACTATTTCAAGCTTGATTAATTAGTCCTTCTCCCGGATCGATTCAGAAAGCTCAGTGAACTCATATGAATCACAGCGGGGAAAAGTATATGTTAAATTCCATTTGCATTACATTCATATGGACAGCTAGAGGGCAATTCAGGTTTTCTCTATCAAGTTAGAATTTTTGGTCCAATTTATCAATGCTTTTCTTGGACTAAAACCAGCAAACTTAAATTAAAACAGAAAATTCTAAACGTGTTTGTGATTAGTTTAGGAAATTTGATGTAATCTAAATTAATTATTTAGAAAACAGCTTTCTTGTGATTGTTTTGAGCCAAGGAATATGGATTTATATTATTTAATTTAGCACTACATTTATAATCATGTATTTGTTATGGGAAAATATTGACAATGGCATCATTTTTTGTTGATGATTAGATGTTTTTGGAATCTGTAATTTCTTTTGCATGAGCACTGTGAATTTAAATGTATGTCCAGTTTTAAACTAGGTGGGTTTTAACCTTCACATGTCCACCACACTGGCTGTCTAATGCCTAAAGAAGAATTGGAAGGATAGTTTGCAGGAGAGTTGTGGTTTCAGCTCATTTACTTTACTATTTATTATGAAGGACCAGCACTGGCAAGGTTTTCTAGCAAGGTGACTGAGCTGGCCCTATATAATGCGTAGCTCCTTGGGAGAGAAGACTGGAAAAAAATCACACTTGATTAAACAATCCATTATACAGGGTCAGCCAAGAGCTTCCAGAAGCAGAAGATGAGTTGAAGCACAACACTCCTTCAAGCTCTCCTTCAAGCTCTCCCTTTAGTGAATATGTCAAACTGTAATTGGATTGTACGTCCAAACAGTGAGCATGGATGATAGGGATATTTTTTAATTAACATATTTGCTAGCAATTGTATTAGCAATTAGCATATATTAATATTATACCCTACCTGAATGCAGGTGTTAGACATTTTTTTAGATGACAGATCCACTTAATTGTCATGAAAAGATAACATAAATATAGGGATTTTGACGATTTAATTGCAGAACAAAAGGGAATTATGTAATTGTATTTATGGCTTCTACTATAATTTGTGTTTAAGAAATAAAACATTTAGGATTAACATAATTAAAAAGCTTCTGCCTAATTTTACAGCAGTTCTTGAATTCATCAATCTGTTATTATCCTGGTTAGATATTCGCTCTAAGACACATCATCTCTGAGAATAATTTTAAAAAAATTTATGTATAGTATGGTTTGGAGACATGAATCTAGTTTAAATTCGAGATGCTCATTAAATTTGTTTTGTCTTTATGAACATAATCAGACCTCTGAAGTCCCTGTAATTTAGCTGTGTATATTATAACAACTTTTTCAATGCAACTTTAATTTACTCAGTTGAAGTGTACTATTTTGAAAATGTGGTTACCTGATTAGAGTCCCTCTCTGCATCTTAACAGTCTGTAATCAAGCAGATGAAATGGGATTTGTATTTGTACAGATATTATATTCACAATCAATTATTTGTTTAATATTTGCCATAGATGAGATTCAATAGGAGTTTTAATTAGCCTTGGGCGCCGCCCAACTCTTCGTGTTCGTCTTTGTGGGGAAAAAAATCTTCAGATTCCATGAATATTCTCCTGAACCGAACACAGGAACGGGCGAATATTCGTGGAATATGAAGATATTCACCCGTTCCTGTGTTCTGCTTGGGCGCATACATATATATATTAGACTTGGGCACCAGGGAGCTCTTCATGTTCGTCTTCGGGGGGGAAAAATATTCGTATTCCGCGAATATTCACCTGTTCCTGTCTTCTCTTCGGGCGAATATTCGTGGACATTCTTCGTGTTCGGTTTTTCTTCGTTTTTGCCGGATAAGGGTTTAATACGGGGTACCGCAGCAGCTCTGGCGCCAGGAGTTTAAATGTCCGTATGAGCAACTCTATTGGTCGTCAGCAGGGGGCTCGTCTGCCAACAGACTGTTAAACTCCTGGTGCCGTAACTTACCCTGCAAATCCCACTGGCCTCCCTGTTCTATCAGTTAAATGTCATCTGCAGGGTAAGTTGCAGCATTGGGGTTTTAAAAGTCTGTACGAGCCACCAACAGAGTCGCTCGTGCAGACTTTTAAAACCTCAATGCTGCAACTTACCCGGCACATCCCACTGGTCTCCCTCCCTGTTCAATTAGTTAAATGTCCGTACGAGCGACTTTATTGGTCGCTCGTATGGACATTTAACTCATTGAACAGGGAGGGAGACCAGTGGCATCTGCAGGGTAAGTTGCAGCATTGGGGTTTTAAAAGTCTGTACGAGCAACCAACAGAGTTATACAATAGTGGAAAATGGAAGCTAAAGGCATAAGTGGCAGGATGACAGAAGTGGTTATGCCACTTTACAGATCACTGGTCAGCCCTTAATAATGTACAAATGTAGAGACCCAGAGGTGGGCTGGGCCAGGGGGCAGGGGGGTTCAATTGCTCCGCTCCATTCCTGCTTTCCCAGGCAGGACAAGAGAAGAACGCAGAGGGATGCAGCGGCACCATGCATTGCTTGGAGGAGAGAAAAAAAGAAGTACTAGGAAAATATGAGAGAAGCAATTGTATACATAAATGGATTCAATAAAGTACTATATTTTAATATATTTCAGTAGGAGAAATGTTAGGATAAGAGGTAACAGTACAAAATAGGGCTATCTTGAACATAAGACGAAACCAAGAATACAGAAGGAAAATGAGGCATACTTGATGGTCAGAATGGTTATCTGCCATCAAATTTGATGTTTCTACTGTACGTAAACATTCTTATTTAGTTCCTGTTACATTATAAATGCTGAATTCAACAACACATGATAATTGCCAAACTAGAATGTTTCTGTAGCGAGTATTTTTATTTCTGTAAAAAACTGTATTTTTTAGGCACAAATACCAGGCATAAAATGATCTGTTCTCTTTTTTTGTAGTGATTAATAATAAAACATTTTTTATTGCTTTATTATTTGCTTTTAATGGCTATGTAATAATGCACGGTTAGTGACATTCATATGAGTTGTAAACGTTGACTCAAAATTACTAAAAGAACATACATTCTTATGTATTATTTACATTAGGTAGTAAATTAAAATATAATAAATGTATTTAACTATACATCCTTTATGAAATGATATATTTATACACAATTGAATACAGATGTTACATTTTATCTAAACTTTTAATGTGTTTTTCCTAGTGACATTAAAAGTTGAACATAAAAGTAATGCAAACTTGAACGAATAAACATGTGGCTATGAACACATAAAAAAGCTTTTAGAGGAAATTTGTACATTTCATCTAGAAAGGAAGTCTAACAGTAGCAATAAAAAAACCTCTGGATTTGCAAATTAAATGCTTTCATTTTCCCTTCATTTCTATTTTTAAGAAATGATTCAGCTTCCATTACAATATGTCCACATAATAATATTGCTGCATTAAAAAATAAGCATTAATAATAATCCATGTATATGTGCTGGAAAATATGGGTAGGTACACTGTGGTCATAAAGGGATGGACATGGTCAGCAACAATACTCAGGTAGGCTGTTTAAATTATGCTCAATTGGTACTAAGGGGCCCAAAGTGTGCCTAGAAAATGTCCCCTTCAAGCTTCGACATGTTGTGAGTTCAGAGATGGTAATCTGCATTCCTTGGCAACAGGGACACCTGCCTGGGACTTTGGAAGCTTAGTTAAGTAATTTACATTTATTTTATTTTTATTTTATTTTATTTTATTAATGATTGTCTTGCATCCGGAGATGTTTTCCTAGACAGGAGGAAACAAAGTATAGTGCCATTATTCGAAAGAGGAACCGGTTATAAAGCTAGAGATTAAAGACCAGTAAGCCTCATATCCATAGTGATGAAAACTACTTAGAGGATTGCTAAGAGATTTTATCCAAGTTGTTCCATAGAGAGGGGTGCGACCTGTGCCAACACACAGAGTGCAAGACCCCAGAGGGCACCTGTCAGGGTGGCCCCCATGCTGGTTTGTAATTGTTCAAAAAGGGTGGACTAGCCTTTGTGAACAATTTTGGACCGGCATGGGAAGGCAGGAATGCAGCTGTGAGATTACATGACCCAGCAGTGCTAGTGAGTGTGCTCACACAAAGAAAGCTGCCAGTGAAGTAAGTGGGGTGCAAGCTGCGAGTGAGTGAGATGGCAATGAAGGGAATATGTATAAATGAATGAGAATGTATGTTTAAGTATATATGAGCATGAATGTGTATGTGTAAATGTTTTTGTATGTGCGCACAAATATGTATATTTGTGTTAGCATGGGTTTGTATGTGTTTGTGTGTTAGCATAGATGTGTAAGGGTTTGTGTGTTGGCATTTATGTGTGTGTAAAGGTTTGCGTGTTAACATGGGTGTGTATGTGTAAGCATGTGTTAACATGAATGTGTGTTAGCATGAGTGTATATGTTTGTGTAAGTGTGTGTGTGGATACGTGTGCCAGAGCGTATGTTGGGTGGCAAGGCTGATGGGGTGACTTGGGTTTACTTGCTCCCAGGGCCAAAAGTTGCCAGAGAGATATAAAGTAGAGATAGAGGAAAAGAGATATAATGAGAAGGGTGAATCAAAAATAATGGGAGCAATTAAAAGAAAGGAAAGAGGTAGAAAGAAAGGGACGAGATATGGACAATGTGAGAGATACAGAGAATAGATAAGGGAAAATAATGAGAACGGGAAGGATCAAATTAAAAGGGAGAGATAAAGGCGAGTAATGAGAGTTGAACAGATTGCAGAGATAATGGGAAATAAGAGAGATAATGAGGTAGGAGAGAAATTATGGATACAATCTGGGTGCTAATTTGTCTAATTTGTGCAATCTGGGTGTTGGGCAATTCGTATATGTGCAATCTGGGTGCCAGGGCTGGCCTTTGGGGTATGCAGCCTGTGATCTATGCATGGAATTTAGGGTTTCCTTGCATTATTAGATTCAATGCTGAGTTTGCGTGTGATTTGTTCTATACCTGCAAGGTGGGTTTCCATGTGTCATTTATTTACTCTATACCTGCAAATACAGGTTTTGTATGGCTCATTCAGTTGATCTATACGTGCAATGCTGTGTGCCCTTGTGTTTTTTATTTGATCTATACAACATGGGGTGAAAAAGTGTGGTGAGACAAAACAAAATAGGGTACAAAGGGACTCTAGGGGTGATGATGGGGGGGCAGAGGTGTGGCCACACACAGCCCCTTAATACCTAAGCCCAGCCCTTTCTATACAAGCATAACATTAGTAATAGTCATCGTGGTCTTGTGAATAACTGATCATGTCAGACTAACCTAATTGCTTTACTATAAAAACTCTAAGCCACAATGTGGACCAGGGAGCTTCTGTGTTGTAGTCTACTTGGATTTTGCAAAGGATTTCAACATAGTACCTCACAATAGGTTGTGATTTAAATAAAACTGTAAGAAAATGCATGTACTTGGGTAGATAATTAATAATAGAGTTGGTGTTTATTAAACAATTTCCATTAGGATACATTTTTAGAGAAGTTTGCTGAAGGTCTTTCCCTGGTCCCAGTATTACCGGTGTTGTTGTTGTTATTATTATTATTATTTATGGTATGGAACGTGGCAAAGAAATTAATATGAGAATTGGATGGAAATTCCCTGCATAAAATTTTAGATATAATAGAAGACTAGGTGGGACAATGGCAAATGCATTTTCACATAGAAAAGTTTAAAATAGATGCACTGATTATAAGTTTGAATGGCTGCTTATTGGGGAAATTTACCATGAGGATGGATTTCAGTGTATTTGTTGATAACAGACTTTCCATTTGACAGTAATATCTGGCAGTAGCAGCAAAACAAAACATTATTATCCAGGGAAATGAGTGTATGGGATTTAAATATAAAATTGCCTATTTATATATTATTAGTGAGACAACATCATGAAAACACAGTACAATTACATAGAACTGTATACAATTAATTTAATGAATGGAAGATCTCAGATAAGTTTATTCATGGACAATACAATCTTTTCATTCATGACTTTATAGATGTTGTGTAGGCATCCTCTAAGGTTGTTCAAATCAAATTGAAGTGGTATAATCAATTTATATAACTGAAAAAAGTTAGCTGTCTTTCTATCAAATTGGAGGTTATAATTATATGCTTAAGATTGGCATAGGTAATGTTAAGACATAGAAAAATCTGATTGCCTTTGGAAATACACTTTAGTCATTGCAAAATTGCAAACACAATTTGCTCCCAACTTGCATGCTCATCCATGCATTTTAGTGGACAGACGTCCCTGTCTGGATCTCATTTCATTTTGTTAGTTTTTAAAATCTAATTGAAAGTATAATAAGTACAGTTAACAGTGTAACGTATAAACAATGCATTTATCATAATGGGCTATTTTAATCTGATATACAGTGTCTTATGTGCCATTAAGCCAATTTAACAAATCTCTAGTTGATGAACTTATTAACATGAGTGTATACAGATTAAAAAGAGACCCCTGGAGATGTATAGGCAGAAGGGGTTACATGACCCAGCCATGCACTCAGGAAGGAACTGGGAGAGGATTGGGGTCAAACATCGGTCAGCTACTCAGTTATCAGCTGGGTGGGATTTATTTTGGTGGGAAAATATACTGTATACATTTATGTGAACATAATCATATTTTTTTATTTCAACTGATATATAGAGAAGAAAAGATACCCGCCCTCCCCAAGTCTAAGTGTTCAGCGAAGGAATGCTGCATTGGATGTTGGGATCTTGCGGAGTGATCCAGATGTTTTTTAGACCTTGATCTAGTTGGTCGCCATAAGGGTATTCCTGTTGTAGGTTAGATGTTAGAGTGCGGTTTTTCCACATTCAAGGCGTTTATTACCCCTACCCACCGTGTCCTGAGTTTTATAACGACTGGTGGTGTTTGGTGGGGCTGGTGGTCGTCAATAGGATGATTAAGCGGTTCAGTTTTAAATTCGGAATTTAGGATGTGTAAATTTCTATAATACTGTTAAATTTGTTGTAATAAACAATTGCGGCATTTCGTAAATGAATTCCGTGGCCAATTCTAAATCCAATTTGGATCCGTGTCTTTTCTTTCTGTGTTTTGATAATGTGAAGTGCATGGGTCATGTCTCTACAGTCTGTTTCTGTTGAAAATCTTATCTGAACTGCTGAATTTCACTGGATTTATGAAACAAACACTAATAATTTAACCAATATCCACAGCAAGCAAAGTTTATATTTTCTTGAAGTAATTATTCTAGATATTTCTTATGACAAACGCAGGATATAAATCCAAAATTAAATTATTCACAAATTAGTGAAATTGAGTTGCTCATCTAGACTGAGTCGCTTGAAATTCACTATTTTGCTAGCACAGCAAAGTGAACTAGGGAATTTATTAAAGATAGGAAGCAAAATTAGTACAAGTAAGGATTAAAGTTTATTTAAGGTTACGGGAATTTACAAAGCTCACCAATGTTAGTTAAACCAAGGGCATACAACCCCGCTTCACAACCTTATAATTTCTCTTCCTTTGGCTGACCTCAATTGAAACTTGAATTAATGAAGAACAACTGTTTTAGAGACAGAAAATTGTCAGAAGGCCGATCGAAAAGATAATTTATTACTTTAGTGGCAATGGAAATATATCTCGGTGTGGGAGGATTTTTGATTTGAATCCCTTTCATAACATGGCATATAAATGGATGTTTTCCAATTAGAAGAAAATCCACATACAGATTTACAGATATAGCAGAATGATAAAGGTTTATTCTATAGGCCTTTCCCATATCCTAAGAAAACCCAGGGAATTCACCACTTCCTTCAGTGAACAGGATCCAAATCCCATTCCAAGCACCAACCATTCCATAATCTCCAGGCCACTCAGTTAGAAGCCTTGGTACCTGGTGCTCCGGTGCCTCATAAGATGTCCGAAACGATTGTGAAATCTATACATGAGAGAAGGAACTATCAAGCTTAAACAAGCCATCATGGTAAGCTTCTGCTCTTGAACTAATGGATGACTTTCTACTAATGAATTTGTCAGAATGAAGTTATCAGTCAGAGAAAGTCAACACTGGGTTCCAGAAGACTGGGAACCCATTGCTGTGTCTGCCAAAATGGAGTTATCAAAACCAAAATTACATTTTACGCTCTAACTAAGTATATAACTCTCAATATCATGGAGAAAGGAGAGAAATCATAATGTAAAAGTGTACATGCGCTACAACACTCTGTGGGAATCCCACTCTACCACACTTCAACAAAATAAAAGACAGGTATTGGTGGTGCAACCCACCAACAGTGAGCGGAGCGACAGAAGTAAATGTAAACGTAACTTACCCCAATGGGTTATGTAGAATAAATGACATCAAAAAATGACGAAAAATATACTCTATTTAAGTGTCTCTGTGAATCCTCCGATACGCGTTTCGCCCTGTTTCCGACTTAAGGAAGCCCAGAATTAAAAGTCTTCTGCCAATAACACCCAGTCTTTCCCATGACGTCAAGGAGAAACTCATATATATTATCTAATTTCATATAGCCATAATCCAAATCAGTAGTTTTTTTCTTAAATTGGAAAATGCAATGTCTTTTCACCTGTGTGCTTTTTGTGTTAACATACCAACACACAACATTTAATCCAGCAAGATAATATCAAATAATATCAAATATTGCTTGGTTGTTGTGAATAGAATACATAATATTTCCCAAGGGGCTAAGACTAATGAAGAAGCATGAAGAAAAACCTTAACAAGAACGTTCAGAGTGGCATCAAAATAACCCAGAAATAAAATAAATGCATTAACAACAAACATTTTTTGTTACATTACATACGTTACCATGCCATATTTGCAATTCTAAAATGATCTATATTATTTTTAATGGAACTAAAGCCCTCAGACTGCATGGCCACTAGGGTCTCCAGATTCTGGAATTTTCCTCAAAATGAACAAATCTGAAACAAAATATGTTATGAGAATGGCACCCCTTGTCATTCTGCACTGCCATTACAATAACTATTATTGTCATGTTTTTAATGGATATTAAATACTGACTTATAATATGTACACATTGTGTCATTATACATTGTTTTCAAGGTGCTAGTTGTAATTTCATACTATTAAGTGACAATAGTTAAAGCATATGGATAACATGATCAAAGGTTCAAAGTTCCATAAGGTTTGAAATGGATATCTATCTATCTATCTATCTATCTATCTATATCATCCATCTACAAAACATACATATGTGTTGTCACAATTGTTTTGATAAATATAAAACAACCCCATGAAAACAAGCTAGGTTTTCATATTACAATATCCAATAATTACAAGTTATGATTCTATAAATACAATTATCTGTGAATGCATTATTTCATAGTAATGCTAGGTATATCATTTGACCCAAAGCTAAGTTAAATATTTGTGTCTTCCTATCAATGATTTAGTAAAGAAAGTCATAACTTGATGACTCACAGTTAGTGGCCTGTGTTATAAATCAGGAACTTTTTACTTAGTTCAGCCTTCAAATAGGCTTTATAACTCTACTTTTAGAAACATCCAAATAAACCTTTTATTTTTCTGAAAGAACATTTCTATATTTTTGAATGTCAAAATACACGCTTTACTTTTACAGCATAGCAGTATATTTCAGTGTGAATATGGCTCCATAAAAATATTATCAAAACCTCTTTAAAATGTCACACAAATTTTCATGAAGTTGCCCCTTGAGCATCTACAGTTCATGAGATAATCTCCAGATAAATATTGTATTATGAACTTCTCCGTCACATATGTACATGTGAATTATTCTAATTAACAAATATAATGTATAGAAAAGGCATATTTTCCATAAAGTTTTATTTAAGATCCAAACAAAAATGCTTTATTTAGATGTATGTACAAAGAATGCTTTTGCGGGCATTATGCTAAAATTGTGTTATATACACTACTGTTCAAAAAAATTGGGGTCACTTAGCTGTTCTCATGGAAAACAGGAGAAAGTATTGCTGTGCTAACATAATCAATTAAACTTTTAAACACAGGGGTGATGGTTGCTGACAAAAAGGCCTCTGTATGCCTATGAAGTTATTACATTAAGCATCAGCTACACTGTATTTATGTCACGTACAAGTAGTTAGGAGACACCGTGATCAGGTAGGACTCCAGGACAGAACAGGTCAAATGAGCCAAGGTCAGGTTTCCGGAGAGCAGGATAATCATATAACGGAGCCGAGGTCAGGATACAGGAAAACAGGATAAACGTGAACGTAGCCGAGGTCAGGAATCAGGAAATCAACGAAGTCAGACAAGCCGGGATCATACACAGGAATACAGAATCAGAAACGCTATCTGGGGACTAGCACAAGGCATAGACAACCAACAGAAGGCAAGGTCAGACAGAACTGAAGAGGTTTAAATAGGAACCACAGAGGAAGTTCAAATCTCCCGCGAGTGCCGAAACCGGACGCTGTGTTCCAGGGGGTCTCCCTCTCCTCCGTGGCGGCTCCGGTGTCCGTGCGTTGGAGGGGAGTCTCCCTCTCCTCCGTGGCGGCTCCGGGGGTCGTGCGTTGGAGGAGGGTCTCCCTCTCCTCCGTGGCGGCTCCGGGGGTCGTGTGTTGGAGGGGGGTCTCCCTCTCCTCCGTGGCGGCTCCGGGGGTCGTGCGTAGGAGGGGGGTCTCCCTCTCCTCCGTGCCGGCAACGTGGGAGCCGGGGGCAGGTAAGTAACAATTTATGATGTTATTTTAATGAACAAAATGTTCTTTTAAACTGTAGTGTATGTCATGTTCTTGTTGGATTGTTTTTATTGCAAAACATAAAATTGGTCTTTGTTATTTAGTGTTCCATTGTGTTTGTATTTAGAAATCCCAGGCTAAATTATCAGGTTACATTTATTATTTGCATGCTAAAACTTGTAAAACAACTCATATATATGTATTAATATATGAGTTGATTACAAGTGCATGTAACTTTAAATGTTGTGAGTTTCACACAAAGACAAGCAGCTTGAATGACAACTAGCATATTCTTGCCTGAAATATGAAAGGTTTAAACAAAGAAGACAACACCATCCTTGCAAAATCAAATAAATATAAAAATATTAAATATATAAAAAAATATATTTGAATAATAGACAAGAGCAAAAGGAAGACTAGGAGTCACAGGTGCATGCAATCACTTTTTAATGAAAAGAACCCCCTATCTAACATTGTTAGTACAGTGACAAAAGTTTAATTGACATTACAAATGCTCCATCTGCAACCTAAAAATGGGCTGAGCATTGTAGGAAAGGAACAAGGTATTCACGAGAATGGTGGTTACCATTAAGCAACAATCACTATGCTTCCCATAGTCGTCTAACAAGAATACAATATCAAGGTGATCAACTGATGAAAAGCTGTCTACAAGATGGGTTCTGGTGAGTACATGGTGCTAGCATGTGTGTGTCTGTTATTGCATGGTGTTAGAATATATGTGTGTTGTTAGCGTGTGTTGATGATGTGTCAGCGTATGGTGTTATTGTGAAGGCAAGTTAAATGTGTGAGGCTATGGAAGGAATGTTCTAATATGAAAATATGGTTTGAAATATATTTGCAATTCATAAGACAAACATCAGCATATGGAGTTTAACCTAAGGGAACTCACATATGCTTACCCTTTCACTAATAAAGATGTACCATGTGTCTACCATAATGAAGAATTAGTTTTAATTGTTCCGTTTTAGTAAGAACACTCTCACATATTAAACAAAACTCAAAGTGGAAAAAGTGCAAAAGAGGTAATTAGAATAGAGAACAAGGAAAATGAATTAACATTTTAAATATTTTATTTTAAATTACAGATTTGACAGCTCAAATTTTTATTGCGCGAAGAGTATTTTAAACTAAGTAATTTAAATAGAGGAGGATCCAGGTCTCTGCAGTGCTGTGAGGATCTGGATCTTAATCTTGTAGTCAGATCTCTATTTGAGATCTGATTAGAAGACGACCTTGAATATAAGACGAGGGGTATTTAAACCTAGGTTTACAACTGAGCAAATACGCTATATAGTAGCCCATGAGAAAATTGATGATTTATATATTATAATGAACCTAAAATTGTTTTTAGAGGAGCACCAAATTTAAAGAAGCTTTTAACTAAAAAAGAAAAAACACAAAAGAAAAATAAAAACACAAAAGAAATAAAAGGGACATTTTTAAATGAAGAAAAAGGTTTTTTCAAATGTAATACATGCTTAGCCTGCAAGTCAACCAATAAAACACAACGCAGACAAGGTTCTTTTAAATCTAATATCACACAGAAAGAATACAAGATAAATGAATGTATAACTTGCAACACTAAATATGTTATTAGAATGTCCTTGTGGATTACAATATGTGGGTATGACGACCAAATGTTTAAAAGTGAGAATAATGGAACATTGTCGAAACATTACAAATGGCGTCACTACCCACAGTGTCTCTAGAAAAACAACATGCTTTATCATCCCTCCATTTCATAGCAATAGATCATATTCCTGAATCTCGAAGTGGGGGGGATAGAGGAAAAATTCTACTACAGCGCGGGACATTTTGGAGAGTCCATTTAAAAACCATGGCGCCAGGTGCGCTAAACGAGAAATTATTATTTTCGTCATTTCTATAGTAGACCCCCAATCTTCTAAAAATTTTAGCGATTAAAAAAATACCTATCCCCTGGAGAGGAGGCAATATGAGTAAAATTTTGGGTAAAAATGAGATGTTTTGGATATTCACCTTAAAAACATTGACACCAAACGGTTTAAATGTAGATTTTGATCTACATCTCTTCCATTAAGTTTTTATCAGGTTTCACTATTTTATTGCCTTCTGTCACTTTAAGTACTAACCACCTGTCTCTTATATACAGACATATAAAAAAAAAAAATTAAAAAAATGGCGGAAACTACTTTTTCCAAGATCCTCTGCTTTGTTTACAAAAAACGTCAGTTTTAGTAAATTTGCTTAATTCTGCTAGTTTTGGGGATTATTTATTAGATTTGAGTTTGTTTTGGGTCTTGCTTGTCTGTAAAATTAAAAAATCCTATTTTTATGTTTGTTAACATTGAGAGCTATCTTTGAAAATGTAAATGGTTCGTTTTTTGCTGACTATTCAAAATTAAGTTTTTTGCCATGCACATCATATATCAGATGTGTATATACTTTGTAAGTTACTTTATTTCCTGTTATTTTTATTGTGCCTTATGTTTTTAAACATGTGGATTGTTGCTGATGATGCCATCAGCCACACCCCTTAATTATGATGTCATTTTGGCGCAATTTCACACTGTTTGAATTTATTATATAAGGATTTCAGTGCCAGGAGCTCTTTTAGACACTCTGAGGAAGCCTATTTAGTAGGTGAAACGCGTTTGTGCTATTTTTATTGACCTTTTAATGGTTTTTAACCAGAAAGCTGAAAATAAATACGTTTTTTTAAAAAACCATTCTTTTCTGCTCCTGGTATCCTTTTATTGTTTTAAACACGCAAGTTTATATCCTTGGTGGGGATCATTCCACCTACGCCAGAAGGTGTGAGCAATCCATTTATTGCTCACCATATTGTGAGTATATAGTGAAGTGTTTTTATTTGTTTTATTCATTTTATATATACAGAAAGCACTATGCTTATTTCTGTTTAAATTTTTATGTGCACCTTATCCTGAGAACCAAACAAAAGAACTACACAGGACTGCTGCCAAAGATATCCCCAGGCGAGGATTGTATCGCCCATGCAAGTTTTGTGGGACTAATTGCTTAAGTCCCCGAAAAATGTGAGTACCCATTCCTTGACTCTTTGCCACACGGTGCGAGCCACATATTATATTGCTGTGACTTTCTTCTCCAGTATGCGCAACCACTATCTCCTGTGACTTACATATTATAAAGGAAAATATGTTAAACTATATCAGCTTCCAGGACTTCAGAGATCTTGTCTAGACGTTTCTAGAAATAATTTTTAGAATGGTATATCTTCTCCATTCCATTTTGAAATGGCAAGAAAGTGTTAATTTAACAGCAGAAAAAAATATCTACGATCTCAGAGTATACAGACAGGCACTGAGGAAATTTTTAAGTCTGCTCATGAACAATTAATTTATACCTGTGCTTTTTCAAGGCGGTAGTAAGAAATCTGCTAGCCCAGTCATGGTTTACTTTTTTTTCTCTGGGAATTAAATTTATATTCTGTATACAGATGTTTAGTAAATAAAGTATAGGTTGGAGGTGCTGTGTTATGTACTAAGGCACCAGTAAATTTTGTGGTGGGGTTTTAAAACCCCACTAATTTTAAAAAGATGATACAACTAAATATGGCAATGCATGCTTTTTGTTGGAAGCATAGCTTACTGAATGAAGAAGTATAAAACAATAAACCTTACAGGTAAAAATCAGGTTTAATTTTTTTTTTCCAGAAAAGCTGCCGATCAGTCACAGACCAATGTGCATCATTCTCTCCTTTCCAGTGGAAGTTTCTTTAATTGTACACAAAGACTTCTGGCTTATTGGCAAGAGAAATGGATTAATAACAACAGGCCGAATGGCATTCTGTATAACCTGGCACTCCAAGGGTTAAATCTACTTAAAGTCGATCAAATTACTTTACAGAGTTCGGTCACTGGAATTGCTTTCATTCTTTTTTTCCAGGCTATGGCCAACGCAACAACATTGTTTCTATTTACTTTTCCCACTTATACTTAATATATTCTGAAAAAAAAATAAGCAATTTGAGCAGAAAAAAATGTCAGCATTCTTTCTACAAAGATCTATATGATTTGTATGCAGTACACCTTAGCAGCAATGATATAAATTGATTCCGTCTCCTGAGGTAACATTTCAGCTCGCCCTAGAGAAACAAAACGTATTTGCTCTGAGTCTCTTCTAAGGAATTCTAACTTTATTGCAAACTCAGTATACTATTAAACTGACATTTATTACTTCCTGACATTTTTTTTTTGTTTGCAGTGAGCAATAAAGTATTTAAAATAATGCTTTTAACAAAAATAAAGTCATAAAAATATTATTCTTTATAAGTGGCTGGATAAGAGATAGAATTGTAGATATACAAATTTATTGTTGGAATTAATGAGCTAGCTGCTGTTAGTATAGGCAAGCTCTTTTGTATTAAATTGCCAAAATGTTCCAAGTGCTTGAAAACAGTTTGATTTTTTTTTTGGTTTTTAGACCTTGGAATTCCTCCATAGGCTATGTAGAGGTAAGCAAGCCTTTATGTGGGGGCGACAACATATGCGATGGAAGCAGTACATGACCTTTTTGTAAAGGGATATTGTATTTGTATGTTTAAGAAACAGTGTATTCATGGCATACCATGATTCTTTATCAACCTCCAATGCGTTTCAGCGACACCATTGCTAACAGGTGTGAAAAGTCAAGCGTACTTCACCACAGACAAACATTGGCAGTAGGATTGGTAACACCGAAGAGCTTTAAAACATGCCATTGTCTTGGGATGCCTCCTTTGCCACAAATCAGTTTGAAATGTGTCTAAGAGTGGGGTGTTTGTTGAAGTGTACATCGGTATAGTCAGTATTAGTATGTGTCAGTGTGGCTGTGAAAAGTCAGTGTTTAAGCTTGGTCAGTAGAAGAAAATTGCCTCAGTTTCCCTAAGGATGGTCAGTATTTGTATGCAGCACTGGGGATGAAATTGGTTAGTGTGATTAACAGTGTTTGAGTTTACACGAGTGTATGTTAGTGGGTCAGCCTACTGAAATGGTCTCTCATCCCATTTGTAATTGACTGAATATTTATTTTTCCCCTCATAAACATATCTGCTTCCTATAATTTTGACCTAAAATGTTTCTTTTACCTGCTTTAAATATTGGAACTAATCCTCCAATCCATGCTGTTGGTATGTGCAACATAAACAAGGCCAGTTATGGTACTAGGAATCCCAGGTACCTGCCTGGGAGGCCAAAATCATAAGGGACATCAGTATGGCCCCCAACAGCCTCAATTATTGCAGCACCATTCTAAATTGTCCATCTAGCTGCATCAGTGGCATGCTTTAGGATCATCAAATAGAGGACTATGTGTTTGCTGTAGAGACCTCTCTGTCAAAGTTCTCACAACACTCTATTAAAGCAGACCATGTCGTGACTTGAAGGTGAAATAAGGAATAGTATTACTAGTACATGACAGATACTGTTTATAGTACTTAACGCCAGTCCATCTTTGCAAGTGTTTCAGGATACATGCATCCAAAAATACAAATAAAAGGTTTTGTTGCCTGAGGAGCTTTTTGGTCTAAGTCCAGCACTATGCATATATAGTAACTTTATATACAATTTTACAATAGTTGTTTGCATGCCTACATATAATTTCCTGGTTTTGGAAGGAAGACAATAATAAAATAATGAACCTTAGTGTCATGAACCGGGGGAGCAGGTCTAGTAGGAGCCCAGGTGCAGGGGATATGAGGGGCTCAGGAATCAACCACAGACAACAGATCAGGATTAAGAGTTGTATTGAATACGATGGTACAACAATATATATGCAATGGCAGTTACTTGGCAGGAAGCCCACTTGCGGGGCACACGGCAGATAAGCCCACTTGCGGGGCACACGGCAGATAAGCCCATTGCGGGGTTGCACACGCAGATAAGCCCTCTTGCGGGCACACGGCAGATAAGCCCTCTTGCGGGGCACACGGCAGATAAGCCCTCTTGCGGGGCACACGGCAGATTGCCCACTTACAGGGTACTCGACTTGGGAGTCCACTTACTGGGGCGCTGGCTGCAACTCTGGAGCAAGGCAGGGACAGGAGCAAGGCAGGGACAGGAGCAAGGCAGGGACAGGAGCAAGGCAGGGACAGGAGCCACTCAGGAACAAAACAGGTAGTCCTCTGACTTCATCAATGTCAAGGCCCAGACTGCAGGGCTGGACAGGTTTATATAGGCTGTCTTGATCAGGCAATCAACTGCAGCTGGACTTGATAATGAGTCTGAGTGATAAGGGCGGCCACTAGTGGCTGGAAACATAAATGAACAACGTATAATAGAAACAAGTCCAGCCTGCGCATGGTGAAACGTGACACTTAGCCAGCATAAAAAATGTTGAAGGAAGAAGCTACCTAAGGTAAATATAAATAAATATGGTGCACTTAACAATACAGTACATATAGCAGGGGGGTGTTATGTAAAACCTGTGTAGTGGGACAGAAACCCAAATCGGCATTGAGTCCTCTATTCTTGCTGTTGAAAAGTTGAATCATTCTGACTTCAGAAGTTTTTCTTTCTTGGGTATTAATGAAGTCTCCTTTCAGCACCTTGATTTTTAGGTCCTTGATTGAGTGGTCATGTTGGCTGAAGTGGTGTCCCACAGGGGTGCAATATGAATATTCCTTGTAAAGGGAAAATGGGCAGGAGCGGGACGTGTCAAGACCCTGCTCCAGCGATCCAGAGGATTCCTGTCTTGACCCGGAGAACCGGTGCTTCACCTGACAATCTCTGGGTCAAACCCGGAGAGTTCCCAGGTATGACTCTGACCCTTGAATGTCAATTTTTTAATGGCTTATTTAGCATAGGTGACATAGCCATGTATTCAAGCACTTTGATTAGCTTATCTGAAGAAAATAATAACGATAATAATAATAATAGTAATACACTTAAAATCTGGTATTAGTAGTACTAAGACAATGATATTTCCTACTCAGGGCCTTAAGGGTTGCAAATAAGCTAGGAATTCTGTGTATTGTCATCTGAATCCAAGTAGTTTGAAGAATTTTGAATTGCAATGTCTTTGCTCAAGCTAGGGTATCCAAAATGTGTGGCCTGTCTTGAGTATTACTGTAATAGTTGGGATTATATGAAAAAGAAGTGGTATACTGGTTTCTAAAAAAATAGAATTTGCTTTTGCATTAATAAAATAACTGAAAAAAATCACATGTACTTAGAGATGAAATATACTTTGTATAAAACACAATGGTTCTAAATTGAGCTGTAAATATGTAATGTGATTACAGTCACTGTAATACAGAGAATTGTCTACTGCTGTTACAAGCTTACATTAATTAAATATACTTGTAAATGCCTGTATAGACATTTGTGTTCAAATTTATTTCCCATCTATTCCCTAATTAACCACATATGTTGAATTTTAGAAAAAAGGATTTATAAAATAGGCATTAATTCATTAAATGGTGGGAGTAGAGCTTAATTTGTGTAAAACAAATCAGTCCTCAAAATAATTTTATTTATTGTTAAGATGGCAGGGTAGAAAAAAAATGGAACACGTATTTCATGTATGTAGGTAGTGTGTACCGTGCACCGCCAACCAACCACCACCAACCCACCAAGTAATGACACAGAGACATTATTTGGGTAAATCAGGCCACAGCACATTTTTATTTAACAATCACGATAAACCAGACTGTGTTGGCCTAAACACCATATACCCATAAAGATAACTTTATAAAAGAATCCACAAATAAATTTAAATACAAATATACAAATATACAAGATTAACATATCTTCCTCCATTACCAACACAGGAAAACTATTAACCCCGTCCTTGCCGGCCGCTCACCACTGTACACTCCAACACAGATGCTCGCCTCCCCCCTCGTCCAAATAACACTGACAGCTACCTTCCGCTGTCCCAAAACCAATGCTAACCACCAGCCGTCCATCAGCTCGGTGGGCACGTCCAATACACCAGAGGTTAGGGGAGGATTGAGCCTTCCTTCACACCATCATCCAACTCCAAAATTTAACAAACCAGACCGGCAAGGACACATAAACCGCCTGCTGTGACAAAAGAAAAGAAAGTTAGTACACAAAAATTAGGGAGGGAGGGTGGGAGCAGGTAAAACTGTTAGCCGTCTCAAATAAGAAGTGACAGTGACCGGGGTCACCCAGAGGGCACCTTTTATCCCCTAGGGTCTCCCGCCCCTCAATTTACATACCCCAATCAAAAACACCCATGCCCCAAGCATGCACTCACCCACACACATACATGCTCCCTGTCCATTTAGCTACGCTGATTCCCAGGGGCCTTGTATGTAGGTAGTGTGTACCGTGCACCGCCAACCAACCACCACCAAACCCACCAAGTAACGACACAGAGACATTATTTGGGTAAATCAGGCCACAGCACATTTTATTTAACAATAACCATAAACCACACTGTGTTGGCCTAAACACAATATACCCATAAAGATAACTTTGTAAAAGAATCCACAAATAAATGTAAATACAAATATACAAATATACATGACTAACATATCTTCCTCCATTACCAACACAGGAAAACTATTAACCCCGTCCTTGCCGGCCGCTCACCACTGTACACTCCAACACAGATGCTCGCCTCCCCCCTCGTCCAAATAACACTGACAGCTACCTTCCGCTGTCCCAAAACCAATGCTAACCACCAGCCGTCCATCAGCTCGGTGGGCACGTCCAATACACCAGAGGTTAGGGGAGGATTGAGCCTTCCTTCACACCATCATCCAACTCCAAAATTTAAAAACCAGACCGGCAAGGACACATAAACCGCCACAAAACCCGCTGTTTAACCCCTTAAATCAGCGGGGGCCCCCACCAACCGAAGCCATGGCCTGACCAATCGCATACTGCAGTGTCAGATTAAAGATGTCCAGACCAATATCATTAAGGTGGACGCCATCAGACCGAAAGAGATTAGCAGCATCCCGCTCAAAAGACCTGTGCCGAACCGCCACACCCCCATCACCTGACACGAACCTTGACACCCAACGGTTCAGTTTAACCCGAGACCGTTCTATCGCCCGCTGGTTAGACGCATAGCGCCAATAATTCCTCGCCACCACCTCAGACCAGACCAATTGCACCTCCGGAAAGAGGATACGTACCGTAGCCAAATCCCGCAGAATCATATCCCCCAGAGACCTAACCGGGACCACCCCCAAATCATTACCCCCCAGGTGAACAACCAAAACAGAAGGCGGCCCCAGAAGTCTGGACAGTCGGACCAACTCCGGGAGAAGCTGCATCCACCGCATACCCCTCCGACCAAACCAGCGAACCTCCATACTCAAGGGGGAGAACCCCAACTGTTCCCCGCCCGGGCGGACCGCAGCCCGCTTCCTGGCCCAGAAGATGTATGAATGTCCAATGAGCCAGACTTGCGGAAGAACCAAACCTGGAAGAAAAACAGAAACGTTAAGCAGACATGTCCAGCCGGACATAGGACCGAAAACGACCCGAGCGCCAACGACCAATTCTCTGAACTGAGGCCTCAGAAAACCCCACCCGGGTAGCCTCCGTAGCAGCCCCAATCCTAAAAGAATGCCCCCCAAAAGAACCAGCCGGAAGCCCCAGTGCAACCAACGCCTTGCGAAAGACTCCTATGAACTGAAAACGGGACAGGTAAGACCCATCCTGATGGACCAGAAGCGGGCCCCCAGACACCGGGCGAACTGACACAAAAACCCGAACTGCCGCCACCGGGCAAATTGGGGAGCCAGCAATAGCACCCAATTGAACCCAAGCCCCCCTGCCCAAAACATCAGTCTTGGACCGCCGGATGCAGAAACGCAGGCCCGAGGACCCGAACTCTACGTCCTCAAACAAAATACCACCAGGAGCCCGCCTACTAGGACTGACCAGTTCCCCCAAACGCAGGGCCCCGAAAAATGCCAAACCAAACGCGGCCCGAAACAACAGCACCTCAAATTCTGAAAGGCAAACCGCCTCCAGAGCCGAGAACAAACGGACCAGCAACTCAGCCGACACCGGCCTCCTAGCATCCCGGGACATAGATCCCTTCCTCCAACCCTTAAGCGCCTGACGAACCAGGAAATCCCTCGTAAAATCCGCCATTCCCATCAACTTGCAGAGGAAACTCAGTCCCGATAAGCGAGCGGACGCCGCCGACGGGGAGACCCCAGCCACATCCCATTGACACAGGAGAGAGAGCAAACCCCGAACCCGAGCAGCATGAGAAGGAAAACCACCACAGGCTTCCTCAAACCCTGCCCACTCGTCCCACACCTTACCATACCTCCCCCAAGTGGCCTTGGAAACCGAATTTTATGGCAAGACAGGAGGCTTCATATTTGCATCAACTTCTTTACTCAAAAACCTCCAGCAGCAAAGAAATGGTTAATAACATGAAACAAAGCACCAATCAGAAACAGTCAGAGGTCATAAGAAAGCCCACAAAGTAGACCACTTCCTCTTCTTTGCTGCTGACCTCCAGGTGAGCACCCTCTATTATAGTGTGCTTCCCTTTTTTGGGGCCTAAGTACACTTATTCGGTCATATTTTGTATTGATGGTATTTTATCCACTGTTTCTTTTAGCCTTTTATTTGTCTATTGATTTGTCTCTGTTTTTTATGTACTGTTTGCTCTTATTGCGCGATTTAGTCTTTCGCGCCTTTTTTTCCATGTGCTGTTTTTTTCGTTAATTACCCCTTTTTCGGTAATTTGGTGTTTATTTTACTTTTTCGGTTACCCTATCTATCGGTTTTACTTACCTTACAACGGTTTGTTCACTTTCCTTCCCGCTGGCCTCGTGCTCTGTGGCAGCGCGCAGCGTCTTCTGCGGGCTCCTCTGTGTGTCCGCGGTGATTTATTTTCTGTCAGCCGCGGTTCACTGCCTTTCGGGACGGCTCAGTGTTTTGTCAAAACACTTTTTCGCCGTCTGATTGATGTTTGCAGCCGTTCGGCTGCTTATTCCTCTATCTGCGTGCTGCTACGCAGTTACGGAGGAGTTTCGCCCCCCCGCGTGTGTCCTCCTGCGGTCTGTCTCCCTTCGCGGTCCGCGTAACTAAGCGGCGCGGAGCCTGCTTTGTTGTTTTTTACTGTTTTTTACTGTTTTTTCACCGTTTTTTCTGTTTTTTGAGAGTTTGACTTCTACCTATGTTGTTTTTTCACACTGGCCATGTCATCTAAACATGTTTTTTTATTAAAATCTTAAAAAAAAAAAAAAAAAAAAAAAATACAAATCTCACCAGATATTTCTATATATATATATATATGTACTATATATAGTACATACTGCTTCAACCTTGGTGGTTGCTTATGTATTGTGACTTCGTCACTCCTGTGATTGGCGAGAGTTCCTCTCTGCCTGGCGTCTGGATACAGCGCCCCTAGGGTGACCCCCTAGACAATCAGGTTTGGCCTCTGGCCTATAAACCAGCCCTCTGGGTGACCCCCTTTGGTGCTTACGGGTGACCCCCGGTTCTTTATCAGATTCTGACTCTGTTCTTTCTCTTCTGTATCAACAGATTGTTTCTGAATACGGAGTCTGCTATTTTCAGCTATGTCTGAGTCTGATCAGCCCTTACCCAGCGCCTTGCAGGCATGGATCAAGACAGCCATAATGGAGTCTCTCCCGGCTGCTCTGGCCTCCGTAGACCGTCCATCCACCACCCGGGTGGCTCAACGCTCTGGCTCTCCAAGGCCGGACATTTCAGACTCAGATGAGTCACACTCTCCTCCTGAGGAACGTCCTCGTAAGCGCCAATGGGCCGAAGGAGAAGTATCCCTTAAGGGCAAGGCTCCCCTGAAAAAAGCCAGGGCTCCCGCTTTACAAGTGGCTGAACCGCTTTCTTTTCAATCGGAGAGGGATGATGGCGTTGAGGATTACGAGACGCTGGACGAGTACCCCTCAGCCGCTTCTAGACCTGCATCTCCTGTTCCACAGCCGACTTTAGTGAGAGAAACGATTGTGGAGGATCCTTCCTCTTCCGCTGCGCCAGGGTCATCCACACAAATTCTGGACTCAGCGGGCCTCCCTATGTTTGACCCTCGGAACCTAAGGCACCCTAGGTCTTCGGAGTGGGCCCCGGCGGCTCATATCTCACAGTTCCTTCGTTTTTGGCTACGCCGGCCTCTCGAAAAAGATGCCCGTCAAAAGTTACGTGCCGAATGCCCTCGTCCTACGCTTCCAGATAAAGTGGGTCATACCCCTGAATTCGACCCGTCCTTCGTTACATTCATGACGCGGTCTGGCAAGGACCCTCGCAAAGGTCTGGAGCAGGGTCTTCGCTCTGCCCAAGATAAGTTGCTGGACGTGGCGGGCCCTCTCACTCAGCTCCTGTCGGTGGCAGACGAGGCCTTGACGGATGGCTCCCTGGCAGATCCCTTCATCATCCGTGAGTGGGCGCAACGGGCAGTTTGCCTGCTGGGCAATGCCAACTCGGCAATCTCTGCTGAACGCAGGAAGGCAGCCCTGTTTAAATTAGACAGCAAGTTAGCCGAACTGGCGTCCAAAGAGTTGGGGCCGGAAGCCCAAGGCCTGCTTTTCGGGGAGAAATTCCTTAAAGAGCTCAACGTCCACGTCAACGTGTTTACCTCCCTGAACAAGGCACAGACCTCGATGCGGAAGGTCTTCAGGTCCGGGGACCGTTTTTTGGGGAGAGCTGGTCGGCAGAGGGGCCGTGCCACCAGCAGAGCGGCCTTCCAAGGCAACAGGCCCAGATTCCAGGAGAGTTCGGCGGGACAACGCTCCCACTTCCGCTCTCCATTCTTCAGAGGCGCCAGCAGGGGTAGAGGAGTCTCCTCCAGATCGCGAGGTTCTTCAGGTAAGACCCTCTTTAGTGTTACCTCACATTCCCATTGCCGGTCGTTTGATGTATTTTTTCCGTGCTTGGTCGAATCTCACTCAGGACCCTTGGGTTCTTCAGTGTGTCCAGGGGTTTCGCCTAGAATTCCATTCTCGGCCTCATCAACCCAGTGTCCCGCGCCCGATTCGCTTCTCCAAGGTAGCGCTTGCGCAGGTTCATGCCGAGTTGATCTCCTTGCGAGACAAATGCGCGATAGAACCAGCATCAGGGGTTCCGGTCTTCATAAGCAGTATTTTTCTTGTGAAGAAAAAGTCTGGGGAGTTTCGCCCGGTAATCAACCTCCGCGCGCTCAACTCCTTCGTCGTCTATCGCCATTTCAAAATGGAGGGCATCCATCTCCTAAGGGATCTGATGCAAGAAGGGGACTGGTTTTCGAGATTAGATCTGAAGGATGCCTACCTGACGGTGCCCATCCACGCAGACGACAGGAAATTCCTTCAGTTTCAGTGGCAGGGCGCACTATGGCAGTTCACCTGCCTTCCCTTTGGTCTAAGTTCCGCCCCTTGGTGTTTCACCAAACTTCTCAAGCCCGTCATGGAGTTCCTGAGGGGGCACGGCATCAGGTCAATCGTCTATTTGGACGATGTTCTTCTGATGGCTCGGAGCCAGTCTGCCCTATCTCGGGATACCCTTCTCACAGTTCGCCTTTTTCAATCGTTAGGATTTGTGATCAACGAGGCGAAGTCACAATTGACTCCGACTCAATCGATCCAATTTCTGGGGTTTACGGTGGACTCGGTGGAAGCGGTATTACGCCTCCCACAGTCAAAACTCTCGGCCATCAAAAGGGACATCCGGAGGTTACTCCGACGTCCGTACGTGTCTTTGCGGGATCTGGCGCGCATGATCGGCCAACTCTCGGCTTCTATCCAGGCCATATTTCCGGGACCTCTTCACTACCGGGCAATGCAGCGTTTAAAAACGGCATGCCTCCGTCGCTCGGATTCCTACGACCAGCTCATTCGTCTTACAGACGAGGTTCATCTGGAGCTGAGGTGGTGGTTACACCACATGGAGGCATGGAACGGCCGGGCAATCTTTGGGCACGCCCCAGATTTTTATCTGGAATCCGACGCCAGCCTCCTGGGTTGGGGTGCGGTTTGCGAGGACTCCGCCACCGGCGGTTTGTGGACGGACGAGGAACGGGGCTTCCACATCAATTGCCTAGAATTGATAGCGGGTACCTTTGCCATCCGCAGTTTCACCAAGGACGTCTCCCACTGTTCCCTGGTGCTTCGGATGGACAACGTGTCTGCCGTCCGTTATATAAATCGTCTGGGCGGTTCCAGGTCAAAGCTACTGTCGGACCTCACCACGGAACTGTACCAATATTGCCTGGATCGTCATCTCTCCATCAGGGCAGAGTACATTCCGGGTCAGGACAATCTGGTCGCAGATTGGTTTTCCAGACATTGGCGGGATGCGAGCGATTGGCGTCTTCGCCACGACGTTTTCCGTGCGCTGGATCTGATTCGGGGTCCGGTGATATTGGATCTGTTCGCTTCTCGTCTCAATTGCCAAGTGAAGGATTTCTTCAGTTGGTTACCGGATCCTGCGTCCCTAGCGGTGGATGCGTTTCTCCAGACGTGGCCGCCCTCAGGGGCGTATGCGTTCCCTCCGTTTTCCATGATCCTGCGGACCCTTCATCAGGTCCGCAACCATCGGATCTCTGTGCTATTGATTGCCCCCCTTTGGCGGACTCAGCCATGGTTTCCCCTATTGCTGGAGATGTCCTGTGCCGATCCGTTATTACTCCCTCAGGTCCCGGATCTCCTATTAGATCCAGAAGGCAATCCACACCAGTTGGTTCTCCTAGATCAGCTGTTGCTGGTGGCCTGGACAGTTTCCGGGGATCCTGGGATACGTCGGACTTATCAGCGGAGGCTCGTGACCTACTCTGGGACTCATGGGCCCCAGGTACTAGACGGTCTTATCTCCAGGCATGGAAATCCTGGTGTAGCTGGTGTCTGGAACGGCATCTTGATCCCTCTGCAGCGCCTCTGGTGATGGTTTTGAACTACCTGGCCCATCTTTTTTCTATGGGTAAGTCCTATCGGTCTATCAATGTGGTTCGCTCGGCCATTTCGGCAGCTCATGTGCCTGTCGCCGGCGTACCCATAGGTAAGGATCCTATGCTCTGCCGCCTTATGCGCGGCATTCGGATCTCTCGTCCTCCATCTACGAGGTACTCCGTCTTCTGGGACGTGTCTATGGTTATTCGTTTTGTCGAATCCTGGCCCGATAATGATTCTCTGTCCCTTCGTCAACTTTCGGCTAAGCTGGCTCTTTTACTTTGTCTGATCTCTTTTCGGAGAGTTTCAGACGTTACTGCTTTTAATACGGAGTCTTTCTTTTTCACCCGAGGGCATGGTGGCCTCTTTTTCTCGTAGGACTAAATCAAAATCTTCATCTGTGTCCTACCCCTTTTTTCCTGAACGTCCTCGCCTGTGCGTTGTCCGTTGTTGCCGTGCTTATCTTGCCGCCACGGCTGGTTTACGTCCTTCGGTGCGGGGTCCTTTGTTCATATCCTATGTCAGTCCTTTCCGACCGGTTTCAGTCCCTACGGTGGCCCGTTGGATTCGGTGGGTTCTTCAGGTTGCTGGAGTGAATGGTAATTTTGGTGCCCATTCGGTTAGGGGTGCTGCAGCTTCTGCGGCTTTCGACTGTGGTGGTTCCATTGCAGATATCCTTTCTGCGGCGGATTGGTCCAGGGAATCGACTTTTCGTACGTTTTATTATCGGCCTCAGTCTCACGTCGCTTCCGTTCTATTGCGTTAGCTTTAAAACTGCAAATATGAAGCCTCCTGTCTTGCCATAAAATTAGGGATTATTCTAGCTTTAGTGTAGAGATAATCTAAATTTTATTAAAGACAGGAGGCGAATATTTCCCCCCCTGTTTTCTTTTTCCCGTCCCTTATGTATGAGGGCATGGTCTTTTATGATGAGTTTTATTACATTGCATTTATTGACCTTTTTATTTGGGATGATTTATGGTTCTGTTTGGATTATTATTCCATGTACAGTTTACTTTCACGATGTTTTCTTTCTTTTAGTTTGATCATGCTGGAATGTCTTCGGGATCCAGAATGTCTTGGTCCTTTTCTTGGATTCTTTATGTTTCCGGTTCTTCTACAATGTTCTTCGGTGTGCTACTGTTCGGTTCATCAAAGAAGAGGAAGTGGTCTACTTTGTGGGCTTTCTTATGACCTCTGACTGTTTCTGATTGGTGCTTTGTTTCAATGTTATTAACCATTTCTTTGCTGCTGGAGGTTTTGAGTAAAGAAGTTGATGCAAATATTCGCCTCCTGTCTTTAATAAAATTTAGATTATCTCTACACTAAAGCTAGAATAATCCCTAATTATCTTTATAACAAAAGTACAGGTACCAAGAAGAGTTACTCGATATGTGAATTATTATAACCCCTATCCATTTTTCAGTTTTAGTGTCCCTTTAAAAATGTTGTCCTTAAGCTCATAAAGAGGAGATAAAAATGGTTTAAAATTGAAGGCCCCTTCAGAATGAAAAAGTTGTTACCTGGCTAAGTGATTTTTTTTTTTTCTCGTATCGTTTCACAACTCCTGGATCTACGGCTGTATTCTCTCAATGATTTTACTGCCCTGTGTTTGTTTTATAGCTGTAATTGGTAAGTTATATCGATCTGTACAGCTGTGTACTTTTCTCTATAATGAGTCCTGAGGAAGTTATATAAGGAGTCATGGCTAATGCTGGCCAGGCTCAGCTCATGGGTATAGGCTAACTATATCTCTTGGAAAACACGGCAGCTGCAATCAATTCATATTTTCCCAAAGGAGTCCCAGTTTCTTTGCTCCTTTTCTTGCTCCTCAAAACATGATGTACAAAGTTTTCTCTCTTTCTTGCTTTCAAGGCTTTCAACTTGTCCACTTGCCATGATTTTTCATCTCTCATTTTTTTTTTACGTCCTTTTGTCTCTTTTACATTTCTCCTCGCAACCCCTAGTTCGTGTTGGTTTGGTTGAGGTGTAGTTGAATAGATGAGTTTACTAGTAGAACCTCTATCATTTCCTGCTCGAGAAAGTACTACATTTATATTTGCCTAACTCTTATTGCCTATACAAGGAAAGTGAACTAAAACTAAACTTAACATGTTTAATAATGAATAAATCTCATGCTGGCACAATACATAGGAAATGTTACCCTCAGGTCTAAAAGATATTAAAAAAAAATATTGCTTCTCTACCCAATTGTAGCAAAATATTTGTTTGCCTACTTTTTATATGCTGTGAGTCATGGTTTAACTCTCCTAAATGCCTCAGTATCAGAGAAAGGCCTGGTCAATTTAAGCACACCAGGCTGCAGGGTAAGTGGTTACATGCTTTCTGAACCATCAAAATAGGCCTTTTGCCTGGTAGCCATTTCAGGCCATGTGCAAGCCTTTTACATATTTGGGGGGGGGGGGTTACATTTCTATAATGATTCCTCAACACCTGGACATCACCAAGAGCAACGCTGGATACAAAGAGAAACAGACTGAATCATGTAGGATATTAATTTGGACAGAATGTACAGTTCATAGGGACTTTTGGCCATACCGACTTCCCTCCTACTAGGTACTACTATCTGTGGCTAGCCTTACCCTGTTATAACTAGCCCTGCCTCCACAGCCAGCTAGTCCCATCCCCTGCAAAGCCATTTCTTTAGAAGAGGGACAGCTCCAAATGATGAATGGCCTATGATAAGTAATAAGTGGGGAGTATTTAATTATATATGACCTTGGGACATGCTATTCTCATATTCAATTCAAATATCTGCAAAAATAAAGTTTAACTGATTGTTAAAATTAAAATACAGCTTTAACAGTGACAAGTATTGCTTGAGTGCCAACGACTTTACAGCTGTTCAAAGGCTACCCTGTAATCTACTGGATCAAGTATCAATGTCACAAGAGCCAAAAATATTCTTCCGAGTGGATAAGTCTGATAAAGTCTCCATATTTTCTGGTACTTTGGCGATTTAAACCCTAAGGCAAGTTATATAATTAGAGACACTGCTTTAAAACTGATTACATATAATATACACAGATCAGCCATAACATTATGACCACGGACAGGTGCAGTGAATAGCACTGATAATTAGACTTGTGCCTTCGTTTTCGGGCTAACATGAAAACGAACACGAATAGTGTGTTTTTGTTGTTCAAACCAAAAAAAACGAAGAAAGTGGCGGTGGCAAAACGTAGACGAAGACACAACACAAAGAATCTTCGTGTTCGTCTTCGTCTACTAATCTCCCTGGTCCCTTCCCCATCTAGCCTACCTTATCTACGCAGCATCGCAGGGGTTGACGGAAGCGGAAATATGCAGGTTCGCCGCCAGGGGTTAAGGGGCTGTGTGAACGACTCTATTGGTCGCCTGCAGGGTCCTCCTCTGGCATCAACCAATTGGCTCACTCGCACGGCCTTTTAACTCCTTACGGTGCAACTTGGCCGGCAGAGACCACTGGTCTCCCTGCTCCAACAGTTAAAAGTCTGTACGAACGTCAAATAAAGTCGCTTGTACGGACCTTTAACTCTTGGAGCAGGGAGTGCAGTGGTCTCAGCCGGCCAAGTTGCTACACCAGGATTTAAAAAGTCTGTACAAACGACTCTATTGGTCGCTAGCAGGGGGCTCTTCTGCTATCAACCAATGAAGTACAGAGGAGGCCCCTGTAGGTGACCAATAGAGTTGCTCGTACGGACATTTAAAATCCTGGCACCAAAGCTGCTGCGTAGTCCGTAGCGGGTTAACCCCGTATTACCTCCTTCTACAAAAAAACGAAGAAAAAACAAACACGAAGAATGTACACAAATATTCGCCCAAACCGAACACAGGAACGGGCGAATATTTGCGGAATACGAAGATCCCCCCCCGACAAAGACGAACACGAAGAGTGGATGGCCAGGTGCGTCACTTACCTGGAGAACACATGGCACCAGGATGTATCCATGGAGGCCCACCTGGCAACCACAGCATACATAATGTTATGGCTGATCAGTGTATAAATATATATATATATAGCATATTTAGATTTCTCTTCCAATGCATAAATTGGGAGGTTCACTCAATAGGGTACATAATAATAGTTAGGCAGTAAAAAGGCACTTTTCATCTTTAGATCACAAAGCTCTTTAGAGATTCAAATAATACGCTAGTACAGTCCTTATTATGCAGCTATAATTGGTGTGGTTTTTATCTACCGCTGAGGGATAAAATACAACTTCTGCTTCAGACTGGTTTATCTGGCTACTGGTATAAGTACTTGTGGACCTTTCTATAAGCGTTGGATAACCACTGCAAGCTCCCCCAATGTATTTGTGCATTCGTTATTACACACGCTGCTCTTAAGACCAAATGTAAACTCATCTTTAGAAGCTGAGAATGTACTTAGTTATATCAACTGAAGAGCTTAATTAAAGGAGAACACCAATTTTAAACATGTGTAGAATGTGCTATCTATGCTATTTATATATTAGATGATGCAATTAAAAAACAAAGTATAAAAGTAACAAAACACCGATAGCATATGCTTTTTCAACCTGCGTAATATTTTTTGCTGATATTGGGTTTTAAACAAAGGGACACTTTTAACTCAGAGCGTCAGGTAATTTGACACACTTAACATGTCTAATCAGTTGTCTGTTTCTACCCTTTATAATGACCTGAATCAATATTAATGAACATATTAACAAAACTGGGAAATACAGGGAGAAATATTTATATAGATCGTTAGAACATGAGGTCAAAATGGCTGCCCTTGCGGTTTACGCTAAAGACTGGTTTTTTTTAGTACATATACTAAATGGTTAAATATAGTATTCGGCAATGTGTCCACTTTAAAGTATTTATTTAGCAACATCTATAGTCAGCAGTAGCCAACACATATATTTCCAGCTAACTAGTCTAATACCAAGCAAAGGCTGACCGAGGATCACTTGAGTTATAGTTCTATAATAGCATACCCTTTCATTACATTTCAGGTGTCCAAGTCAGGATGCTTTCATTGGCGGTGTGCCAAGAGGCAGGTGGGCGTGGCTAAATATGGGGCCATCTTCAACACATTTCATCAGAACACCACAATATGACATCATATGTAAGTGTAATGCGTTATGGTATGAAAACCATAGATCTCACGTTGTTTGCATTTTCAGCTACTACCGTTGAACGGATGCAAGTTGAGTTTGAATCTAAGCAAGGGCAAATGCAAGTGGCAATAGGGAGATCTGTAGAGTCCAACACATTCATGTTTGCTGCTGTAAAGTTGCATCTTTTGCCAACTCACATACACTCACTGTTACAATCCTGTCTTTCAGCAAATACTTAATCAAAGATTCATTTTTATGTATTTAAAGCAGTGTACACAAGTTGTGTAGTGTTACAATTCTTTTATTAACCCCTTAAGGACAATGGGCGGTCCCTAAACCCATTAAAAACAATGCATTTTAAGCCTGTACATGTACGGCCTTCGTCATTAAGGGGTTAAAGATCCAGCTCCATGTCCAGTTAAATACACAATGAACATATTGCAAAAAGCCTTGCTGTGACTCATTTTTCACGATTTCCATTCTTGAACGATTCAAATTTCAATAAATCAGGATTACACACAGAGAACCCACATATATGATCGTTTTTTCATAAGCATGGTTTGACTGACAGGAGCGAAATGCGCTGGTTTAATTACACAAGCTATTGTCAGAATCAAGATAATGCGAATAATGCTGTACTGCATTCTGTGTGTACCCAGCCCTGGATAGATGTATTCCTGTGCCCTCTAAACCTTGCCTGTCTTCATTCATCAAGGAAATATGACAAATAAAAATGAGAGCCAAGAAGCATAAGATATTCTGATATACTAATGTCTGACATATTTCACCTGGAGCTAATTATTCAGGCGCTGCATGAAAACAACAGAGGCTTAATCAGGCCATATCCACTGCTTGAAAACGTGTACTTTGGTGTATTGTAACATTGATTATCCAGCTGTTTCAATGTGTAATTAGATTTAGTTTAGCATGCACAATGCCCACAGAGAAGGAGAGGTAATATATAAAGATATATGCGATAAAAAAAAGCAGACTCGTGTATACTGGAAAACTGAAAAGATATAATATAAAGGATTTAGTATAATATTGATTAGTATTTTAAATCCAACATTTACCTTTTCTACAAACCGGTACTAAAGGGACACTCAAACCATCATATGCATTTATTACTGGCCTTGAGCCTAGGGGGAAACAGCACACAGATAGGGTTTCTCTTTGTATTGACAGCTTCTAGCACGTAACTCTGGCCAAGCCTGCAAAAATTACCACAAAAAAAACCAAAATTACAAAAATAGGGGGCCGCACAACATAAAAGGCATAAACATTCAGATTACTGGGTTGCTGCTAGAATAATAACGGCCAATAAGTACAGAAAACAAAGCAAGAATGCAGCCCATACCCAGCAAATAGCATTAAAACACATATCTAAGGCATTAGATCTCCACTGTGTCAAAGTACCCCAAAGTTTAATGGGTCCTATCTAACTTTTATTAGGTATAATGCTTACCGAGGAGGTGAACTCGGTCCATACTTTGACATTGTGGTGGGCAATATATGGCAATATAGTGAGATGAAATCCCCAATATTTATGCCTAGGTATTTTTCAGTGGTAATCACTGGGAATGCACTGAATTCTTGCTTTGTTTTGCAAACCTGCACATTACCCTATTGCAAGTACATGTGCAAACTACGGCCCTAGAGGTACAGTACCATCTCAGGTGTGCTAAATATGTGGTTACTTAGCAGCTACGTCTGAATAACATAATCAGTTAGACCAATGGGGTTTAATTTGATGATAATGTAATGCCGACGCTGTCAATAGCGAAACACTTCTCAGCTGAAGATTTCAACAAATACAAGATAATATAACAGCAGATAACCGTTACTAATCTTTGGATGGTATTAGTGAAATGAGCTGATTTAGCTCTCAGAGGATCCTCATGCTGTGAACCAGGAAGAGTTGGCTTGTGATCATCTTAAACAGAAGCAGACAACTACTACGGGTGGTGGTATTGGTGGTTTCAAGTTGTTAAACAGTCTAGCCATATACTAAGTGGCTCCCTCCTGAGAGGACACATGGTTTTAGTCTATGCATCATAATTGGCTGGTAAACACAAACACTTTGGCAAATCTTTATTATGCTATTGGCCTTTTAGGACCATGGGTAAACCCAAGAAGGGATCATCATCTCACATTAAAATACAGTGTGATGTTTGGGGGATGATACATACACCATATGATGCTTATTTAAATGTACCATTGGATTCTTGTGTTGTATTGATATTTTTTATTTGTGTACATAGATTTTAATGAAGCATGGATCGTTTGATTCATATAAAATACCCAACTACCAATTTTTATTGTTAATTTAAGGTCTGCCATTCCATCTGGAAGAGAAATTTCTGAGTTCCCAAAGGCTAATGTGATTCTTCATCTATGTTTTGTGTTGGCCCAATAATAGGTATCAACCCCCACTAAAGACTCCATCTTTTCTTTGGCCAATAAGTTAGACTTTCCTGAGTATAATCTGGAAGAAGTACTAAGATAAGTACTAAGTAGGATTTTTGATACAAGGACACAACTAAGGACTATCTCAGGAAGTCCAAGACCGTTGGTAGATTTGAAACAAAAGAGATTTATGTCACTTTTACTGCCTCAAGATGCTAAAAAATCAAAGATATATTTTGAGAAATATTTGAATGTTTCATTGTGAAAATATTCTCTTTGTATATGCCACATTCTACACATGGTTACTAAAAACAGATGAGATGTTTTTCAAAATTTGTTCAGCCTAGTTTAAGTTTAAGAAAACTGCCGCCGACCTATAATATTCTCTCCGAATTATTAATTTGCATGACATTTTTTTTTAATTTTGAGAACATTTATTTTGCTTCCCCCATAAGACAAAGAGATACTGTTTGAAAAAAAACTGATTATAAAATAAGATCTGGGAAAGAGAATAAAAATATATTAATTTTAATAATAATATATTAATGAGGTGTTATTTTGCTTCTATATAGAAAAAATGATATGTGTGACATTTCCACAATTGTTATGCAGATAAATTTCAATTAAGTTCAGGGACATTTTTAAATTATTTTTTTAATTAACGTTATCAATATTTTCCATCATTCCAGAGCTGGGTTTTCCATTTGGCAGATTCGGCATGTGCCTACAGCTGCATTTTTTTAGGATGAATGGGGAAGGGTAATTGGAATGTAGTGGTACCCCAACTGGTTTAGTGTCTACGCATGGTTCCCCTCGCCCATTAACCACTTATTCCTCATATAAAATATTTATTTATTTATTTATTTACTTTAAGGACATTTGGGTGCTTTACACACATTTTTGACCTTGATATATAATGGTGGTTACAAAAAAAAAAAGCATCTGTATGAGGTATGTATAATAACATTTTGTGGTATTTCAAGTAATTGACCTCTAGTTAGTTTCCAATTATACTGTTCCTTTCAACTTTCTAAAATAAATAGGTATGCAGCTGTGAAGGTAATAGAACACAGAATGTAAGAAGGCCAAAGTCCCGCAAATCAATACTTAACATTTAGTAAAAACATTGTAAATAGCCAAAAATGCTATTTCATTAAAATCAGAGATTGTGTCCAGGAAAAAAATATGAATTGATCGCTGGGGTTTCAGTCAAAATAATTGGTCTCTAAAACAGGGAGGTGGTTACCCTACCTTAACTCCTTTATAGAGAATGATTTACTACATTGCTGGAAAGCTAGTAAATCTGCAATTGAACATAACATCAAAAAGTCTCTAATTAGTTCTAGTTTAATATTGATTTTAACATAGGTGAATATTTCTTTTGAGAAAAGTTTCTAAATCTGTTGGCTTTATACAGATTTTAGCAGGACTTCTCTACCATATAGCGATAAGGCAGTTGCCTAGGTTTGCTGATCTGGCAGAGGTAATAACCGCAAGTTGCTTCTCTGCAAGCAAATGCATACAGGAGATGGGCACAGAAAATTATATAAAATTATATTCCACCTAAAGAATGCTAACTGTAGATTTAAAATGTCAATAGAGGGTTAAATAGTAACACACCAGCCCCTCTTCACCCTATAGCTCAGCATGATACCGGAAACGAGTGCATGAGTGTCAAGACTCATCACTGTGGGTCGTATCAGAAGAAACCAATTGCTTTGAGCCAAATCCAATTATAAAATCCTTCTAATAAAAGGATTCTATTGCCTAGGTAGAGAACAATGCATTTACGCACAAAGCACTAGAGAGCCAGCATAGATGTCCTGTTGCTACTTTACATGATGTGATAAGTTCTCATGATCTAGCCATGCAGAAGTGTCCTAAAAAAAGCCAGATTGATAACCCCAAGTCAACTTGTTAATGTTTACCATATGGAGAGGCGATCTTGTTAGAACATGAGGTTGTACAGTCAAGTTCGAGTGCTAGAAGCACGAGTTATTAGACAATTAAAAATGTAGTAGATTTAGGTCAATGCTTTAGAACACAAAATAGACTTTTTTTTAAAAAATAAATGTAAGCGTACAATGTTTGGGGAATATGTTTGTAACCATCCTAGTGTATTTTGCACAAAAAAAACAAAAATCTTAAATAATTAACTGAACATCTTATGTCCCCATACCATTGGTTGTTTTTATTATTATTAGACTTGGCCACCTCTTCGTCTTCTTGTTCGTCTTCGTTGGGGAAAAAATCTTCGTATTCTGCAAATATTCGCCCGTTCCTGTGTTAGGTTCGAGTGAATATTCGTGTACATTCTTCATGTTCCTTTTCTTTGTTCGTTTTTTGTAGAAGGGGTTAATACGGGGTTTATGCGGTACGAGCAACTCTATTGACCGCCTGCAGGGGCCTCCTCTGCCATCAACCAATAAAGTACACCTGTACTTCATTGGTTGTTGGCAGATGAGCCCACCGCTGGCGCCCAATAGAGTCGCTCGTGCAGATTTTTAAAATCCTGGTGCCATAACTTGGCCCGGGAGAGACCACTGGTCTCCCCGCTCCAAGAGTTAAAAGTCCATACGAACAAGCAATGAAGCCGCTTGTACAGACCTTTAAGTGTTGGAGCAGGACACCGTGGTCTCCCCAGGCCAAGTTGCACCGTCAGGGGTTGAAAAGGCTGTGCGAGTGAGCCTATTGGTGGCCTGCAGGGGCCTCCTCCAACTGGTTGATGCCAGACGAGCCCCCTGCTGGCAACCAATAGAGTAGCTCGTACAGACTTTTAAAAATCTGGTGCCATATCCTGGTTAAAAGTCTGTAAGAACAACCAATAAAGTCGCTTGTACGGATAAAAAGGCTGTGCAAGTGAGCCTATTGGTAGACCGCAAGGGCCACCTCTGGCATCAACCAGGGGTTAATGGGAGCAGAAATCTGTAGGTTCGCCGTCAGGAGTTAAAAAGGCCATGCTGGTTGATGCCAGAGGAGGCCCCTGCAGGTGACCAATAGGATTTCCGCTCCCATTAACCCCTGCGATGCTGCGTAGATACGGTAGGCTAGATGGGGAAGGGACCAGGGAGATTAGTAGACAAAGACTAACACAAAGATTCTTCGTGTTGTGTGTCTTCGTCTTCATTTTGCCGCCGCCATGTTCGTATGTTCGGTATTCGGGTTGAACAACGAAAACGCACCCTTTGTGTTCGTTTTCATGTTCGCCCGAATATCAATGCACAAGTCTAATTATTATTATTATAATAATACATAATAACATCACAGTTTGGATGTATATAAACAAAAGGGCCCCTTTTCACTGAGCGTATAATCTAAAAATTGGAATTTTAGAAGGCATAACCTGTCAAAATAGGAACATAGAATTTAATGGTAGATAAGAATGTTTCAGCCCATCTACTCTGCCGTTTTTTCCTGCTGTAAAGACTCAAACCTAAATTTCTTAGTCCCTAGTCTTTATACATACCTATCTCATGCATTTTTAAGCCCCTTACTTTATTAGCCTCTACCACTGCTGGAAGACCACGTATCTATCACCTTCTCAGTAAAGAAAAAAATGGTACAAATGCAGAACAGCGAGGCACTGAGGCAGCAATATAAGTCCTGATCTGTTTTCCAGACAAAGCAGTGTCCATACCAACTATAAATGGTTAACTATGTTAATATATAAAACCTGCCCTTTTTATCTTTAAAAAATCATATTTTAGCGTAAGATGCTTACATTTTTTATGTGGCCCCTAACATTTTTTCTCATGTGATGTGTGGTGTCTCTTCATGGCTAAAGATCAAAATGCCCTTATTGTTAATGTTTCTAGCAAGTGTATGTATGAACATTAATCAACAGAAAGATTTTAATAAATATTAATAGTTTTCCTCATACAATAAATTTGATCTTCATTTCTTAATTTCCGAACCACTCAGACCATATTGATTTCTTTTCTTGGTCACTGATTAGTAAAATATTATACTTTGCCAATACTTTTCCAGAAGGGCCACAACTGAATCATTTATTAAAATTTAGGAAGTCCAAGGAAGACTAAACAGTATTGCTTATTTATGTATTGTCATGGAGTAGTTCAAAGGGTAAGCAGACCATGTCTTAGGAATAAAATCAGATGATATTTCGAGGAGGATAAATGTGTAAAAAAACAAATACCATATTTTTATGTTTTGTCAGTGTGTTTTATTCACTGTGTGAAAATGACTAGACAATGTATAGATTGTCCAGGTATTCTATAAAGTGCTTCAAGGCTATAGAAAAAGTGTGAAAGACAATGAAATAAATTACATTTAAAAGACCCGGCAATGTATAGAGTATCCTATTGTTCTATACAGTGCTTGAAAAGTAAAATAACATAAAATTCTTTTAGTTTAAGAGCTCTTCCACCCTGATTGGTACCTCCTACATCAACCAAAAAAACCTAAAGAGTGTACATATACATATAACAGCACCATACGGTGACCTCTCTGCTCTGCTGCCTTTTTTCTGTCCACCTACTGCCAGTCCCACCCTTCCTATAACATTCTGGCTTCCATACAAAGAAGTAGGAGAAGAATGGAGATGTTCCCAGATATCTCCATTATTGATATTATCATATATGCGATAAGCCCCACATATCCAATACCTAACCAACCACAAAACATTAACCAACCCATCTTTATGCACTAGTGAAACACTAGGGACTGTTTCTAAAGCTAACCACAAAATATGGTAACGCAACGCTCATACCTTCAACTTCAACTAAATATTATAATTTTGCATGGCTGCAGTGTTCAATATCACGTTCCAAGAATGCTTTCTTTTTATCTTGATAAAACAATACAATATGTTTTTGAACTTAAAAATATATTATTTTTTTCTCGCATAAAGACAAATGTCCTTTTTTAAACAAAATTTCCAGTGAGGTCAAGTGAGTTATCTGGAATGATTTAACGCTACTTGGAAAACACTGCTGATTTGAAATAACTACTGAGAAAAACTTCGTTCTTGCTGATCATTCAATTATAAAGCCTCAAATCAGCAACGGGAGAACAAACTGCATGCTACTTTGTGATCGACAAAAGCAGTTTCTTGCTGTTTTAAAGATGTCGTACCTATGCAGGAATATTAGGTAAATATAATTAAACTTAACGGTTGTGCAGATTTTTGATACAATAAAAAGATTTTCACCACTTGTTGACCATGGGTTTTTTCACACTAGTGACCAATGCTTTGGTTTTGTCATTTTACTATGTGCTTGTTCAATCATGATTCCTCTTTTTTACGCTTAGTGTACCCACACAAATTTTGTGTGTATAATTCATAATTTAGCATGAGTAATATGTTAAAAATAGAAAAAATAAGAACACACTGTTTTGCAATTTTGTTACATTTTAAGCATTTTTCCATTGCTTACTATTAACTACTATTTATTTTACTTGTTTTGATTGAAGATACATTTGGGGTCCTTATAGACCTAAGGGGTATCTATCGTAATTAGATAATACTATTTGTGTCAGGTGACATTACTGTGTTCATTTGATGATTTAAGTTTTACTTTTATTTATTTATTCTGTTTTTGAAAAGGAAGAAATATTTTTTTCTTCTTCTTTCCTATTTGATTCCCACTGCAGCTGATCACATAGTAATGATCAAAGAAGGACTCTATAGCTAACCTAGCCACCTAGTAGATCTTGATACACTGAGAGAATTTTTGCATCCAAGGGATAAGGATACAGCACTCCTGGGTATAAGAAAAGACCAAGGACCGAATATAATTTGAGGGTTTTACAGCAGGAAATAGGCAGACTAGATGACTTGAATGGACCTTATCTACTGGCGAATTTTAGGTTTCCATATTTCTGTTTGGTAATTTCACATTGTGGTTCCATTCCTTTTATGTGAAATACAGCCTTTTTCTTAACATTACACACATTGAGAAACTTTAACTGCCCACACTTAAATCCCACACTGTGACTGTATATAACAAGAAAAGTAAAAGAGGGGCATTTGTTTTAGTTCATATGGCTTGCCAATATGCCCCTGTTCCAATAGCTTGGAACTATTAAAATGGTTTGGGTTGGAGAATTTACAGTCTGAGTGGACTGCAGCTCATCAATTTATGAAACTAGTAGGAGAGCTGTGTCCCCCCCCCCCCCCATGATTGTCATTCATTTTCTTCTAGTATTAATACACATTTAAAATGACATTTTATGTTTCCCTATGATTTCCAACATTAAGGTAGTATATAAAGAAGGCTAAAGATCAGAGATTAGGGGTTATGTATCAAAAAGTAAAAACCCAGACCTGGTGAACCAAGTAGATTTTAATTGCCATCATACTAGAAGACCTATGAACATCCTTGATACAAATAACTCTGCAATCATTATGATAAATGTCATTTTCAAAGGTACATTTAGATCTTTCTCAGATATGTCAGACTCTAACCGTTATTAGGGAATGGAGAATAAAATTAACATACTTAAGTATTAGGCATCATTGTTTGTGAACATCATGTTTAACCGCAACGGTTCCTTATTCCCTTGATGCCTTTATGTTTGTACATACATTGTCTATCAAGTTACATTAATTTTATATGGATATAGCTTAGAGACTGTGTATACCGAGACAGATGACAAGGTGTCAAGGTTACATTGTATGATGCTGGGTAAGGCAAAAAAAGTCTCCTAGAAATCATTATTTCTGGACATTAAAAATACGATATCTATTATTTTAGTTTCATCACTGATTTTCTGGCAGGGAGGTTAATATATTCTGTGACTTGGCAGATTTAATTAAAAGATAAAGAAAACAGAAACTGTGGCAGATCCAATATTGATATGCACTAATACCGTATTTGCTCAATTATAAGATGAGGTTTTTTTCAGAGCCACTGCTTTGAAAAATGCCCCTCGTCTTATAATCAAGGTTATCTTTTAATCAGACCTCAAATAGGGCCAGGCTGCTTACCGGTACTTTGGTCACACAGTCTTGTACTGGCCAGGAGAACAGGAACCCAGCAGAGTCATGTGAATGCATGTCACGTGCCTCTGCTCCCCTCCTTCCTCTGGGGGCGGGACAAGAGAAGTTGCAAAGCCAGGCCCCTGCAAGTCTGCGAGTGAAAGATGTGCAGTTCAGGTAAGGGGTGGGGGGAGAGTTTATGAGCAAATATGTATGATTAAGGGAATGAGTGGGTATTTAAATGTTTGTGAATGAGTGTGTGTGATAGCATGGATGTGTAAGGGGGGATAGCATGGCATAGAGAGGCTGTAATCACACTCCTATCATGCCCAGGTTCTAGTACTGTAAAAAAAAAAAGAAAAAAATGGTTCTGAACTCAAATCCCAGGAAGCTGGGTGCTAGAAGGAAAAACGGACAGCATAAACCCTCTTGAAGCACACAAACAAAGAAAGGGAATCCCAGCACTCCAAAGAGCTTCCAATCTTCAGGATACTTTATTAAGCGAGAGCTTGACAAAGGGCCTCTTTGGCCGAAACGTTGCTTTTGTTTGCTCTCGCTTAATAAATTATCCTGAAGATTGGAAGTTGTTTGGAGTGCTGGGGTTCCTTTTCTTTGTTCGCAGGTTCTAGTACTGGCTGCCTGGGCATGATAGGCTCGTGATTGCTGTTACAAGCATGTGTATATGCCTCCAGAAATGCCCTTTAACCTCCTATATGCCAGAGTGGGGCAGAGTGGCATATAGGAGGTTAAAAGGCATATCATGGAGCACAGTGGCATATAGGAGGGTATAATGCATTTCTGGAGGCAGAGAGGCATATAGAGGGTTAAAAAGCATATCATGGAGCAGAGTGGCATATAGGGGGTATAAGGCATTTCTAGGAGCAGAGTGGCAAGCCTGGGGCAGATGTGCATAACTGGGGGGCATGTTGGCAAATGAAAGGAAATAGCAAAAAATATTTCTAGCTTTTATTAAATATGAAAAAATAGTAAATCTTTTTTCCTATAGGGTAGTCTTATATTCAGGCTTTTTATTTTTTCCTAAGTTAATATTCAGATTTTGGGGGTTGTCTTATAATCGAGCAAATACGGTATTGTATTGTACTGTACTCCTCCTCCCTTCTGTAAATCCAGATTCAGAAAAGTGCATCTACCTTTTCTTTTCTGATCCATGAGAGAATATATCACAGAATTTTAACCCACTCAATATTTTGTGTGATCACCCATTTGCCTCCAAAACAGCATCAATTCTTCTAGGTATACTTGCGCACAGTTTTGTGAGTAACTTCTCAGGTAGGTTGTTCTAAACATCTTGGAGAACTAACCACAGCTCTACTGTGGATTTAGGCAGAGTCAGCAGCTTCTCTTCTGTAATCCCAAACACTTGATTATGTTGAGTGCTCTTTGGGTGCCATATCATCACTTCCAGGACTCCTTGTTCTTCTATATGCCAAAGATAGTTTTAAATAACTTTGGCTACATATTAGGGATTGCTGTCTTGCTGCAGAAGAAGGTTAGGGCCAATCAGATGCATCCCTGATGGTAGTTTAGCAAACAAACTGCCTTTTGCTACAGCCAAATATTTCAATTTATCAGTTGACTCATCATATTTTTGACTCATCAGTTCAGAGTACCTGCTACCATTTTTCCACACCTTTTCATGAATAGTTGAGTGTCTGAACCTTGTTTCCACATCGGAGGTATGGCTGCAAATCTTCCATGTAGACCACTTCCAACCAGACTTTTTCAGACAGTAGAAGGGTGTACCATGCTCCCATCGTTTTCTGCTAATGCTAAGCTGATGGCACTGCTGGACATCTTCAGATTGCTAAGGGAAGTAGCATGATGTGTCGCTCATCTGCTGCACTTCCTTTGCCAATCACTGCATCTACTGTCCTCAACATGCTTATTTAAAAGATCTTGGGCAGAACATCTGTCTACCTTGACCTTGTTGTCTACGAGAGACCTTGCTGATGCAGTATAACAACCTTGACATTAAACTGTCTTCGACAACCTCACTGTGTTAGTGAGTTTGGCTGTTCCTCAATCAGTTTTATTCCTCCTACTGTTTCAGTTAATGATTGTGTTTCAACTTATATCACATATTAGCACATGTTTGGTATAATTTTTAAACATACACATATGCCTACAAAATCCCAGTCTTTGTACAAATATACCTAGAATAATCTGTGCTTTTGTGAAGTCAAAGGTGGTCACACCAAATATTGATTTAATTTAGATTCTTCTTCTGTTCACACACTTTGCATTTTGTAAAATTCTAAAAATAAGCTACTACCATGTCTATTTTGGAAGGATTCTTACTTTGTAGGTTTGTATACCCACCTAAAACATTTGCACTTGTGATATATATATATATATATATATATCACTTAGATACTTTTTAAATATAGAACTGGAGTATATTGCTAACAGTTAAATCAACTAAGGACAAGCATAATTATGTTTTATATTAAGTAGATCCAAAATTAATTTGTGAATGTACTGCAGACACTTATGATTGAAAAAAATGTTAATGTGTAAATTTCTAATCCACTTCTCATTTTAGACCTTGGAGATATACAGTAAATCATTTTTCATTGCCTAGAATGCACTGAAACATCCTTTTAATTATTGGATTAAGATGAGAATTATGTGTATTGTGGATGAATTATGGAATGCTTGTTTTGTGCGAAGGGGAATTTATTAATCTGCAAACCAGTACAGTATCATTGCTTCTAATATTAAAACATATAACATTATAAAATAAAACTATATATGTTCAGTGAAGGAAAAAATAATTTGATCCCCTGCTGATTTTGTACATTTTCCCGCTGACAAACACATGATCAGTCTATAATTTTAATGGTAGGTTTATTTAAGTGAGAGACGGAATTAAAAAAAAATACGTTATAAATTGTTTTGCATTTTACTCAGTGAAATAAGTATTTGACCCCTTTGCAAAACATGACTTAGTACTTGGTGGCAAACCCCTTGTTGGCAATTGCAGAGGTCAGACGTTTCTTGTGGTCACCAGGTTTGCACACATTTCAGAAGGGATTTTGTCCCACTTCTGTTTTAAGGTTTCGAGGCTGACGTTTGGTAACCCGAACCTTCAGCTCCCTCCACAGATTTTCTATGGGATTAAGGTCTGGAGACTGGCAAGGCCACTCCAGGACCTTAATGTGCTTCCTCTTGAACCACTCTTTTGTTGCCTTGGCCATGTGTTTTGGGTCATTGCCATGCTGAAATACCCATCCACTCTCCCTTTAAGAGAGTGCTCCTAACCTTAGCTCGTACAATGCAAATATATTTTGCAAATATATTTATAACTTATTTAAAATGCGTTATTCTGTATTTTGTTGTTGTTATTCTGTCTCTCACTGCAGGGGATCAAATAAATTTTCCTTTACTTTAATGTGTATTTTTTCAGATAACAGTGGCCCCACTAAATGTTTTGTATATAAGCCAAGGCGACTGCAGAAACTTTTATTATGATCAGACCTATCATGTCAAAAAAAAATCTTAGACACGAGGGTTCCCTAAACTAGAAGTTTAGGCTATACCAAGGGTATAGAGTGGTTGTTATATTAATTTTCTGCTGTTTTACCTTCTGTTAGATGGACACACTAGCAGGATGAGAAGCTGCTTCAAAAATTATTCATCTTCAGCTGGTGCAAGCTGTGTGTATGGTGCACATCATGGACTTTCATAAGTTCACCCCCAATGGGACATGTACAGTATATGCGTTTGTCAGTGATTCATACGAGCTTCTAGAATGTGACTGATCTGCCTCCTTGACTAAGTACATTTTTAAGGAACATTTCAATCCCTTTAGGGAAGAGAAGAACAACAATTTGTGCGATACATATTAACCACCTGTTTTTCCAAACATCTGAAATCCCTACTGAACTGTTCATCAACAGTGATTCATGTTGATCTGAAGTAACGTTTTGGTGTTTGATCACTATATATCACGCAAATAACACATCGCTAAGGTTTAGTGTTTACAACAAATCATAGTTCCTCAGGCAGATACCGTGACAATTTAATCTGTTATATCAGATATGTGTTGTTCTGGTAACACTCAGGTCATAAAAATCCAAACCACATACAAATTGAGGTTTTTCCTAGTTTGACCTACATAATCCTCATGTTTTTTTTTGTTGTATTTTAATTTTTCGAGGAGGCAGAAGGAATTTAAAAGTTGATGTTCACCCCTCATTAAGATGGAATTTCTTCCAATTAATGTCTCACTGACATCATGAAAATTCAATTTATTTCTCCATAAATCATTATGCATCTTTGTTGATGCTTGTTATTCTCATTACAGCTGCCCAAGCTGATGATAAACATATTAATGATTTGCCTTTTCATTGCTGTATATATATTTATTTTGAAGATGAACGGTATTGTGTACAAACCTAAGTATATACGGATAAATCCCATTAAAAGAGTCTGAATTCATTTTTAATTGATTAAGTTAAATGTAAATGTAATTTTTTTTAACAGAGCATTGTATGGCCTTGCTCATACACGGAGGTATTGAATAGGTTTCTATAAGTTTCATAGGGCACTTTAATGCTTCCACTTTAATGCTTCCACACATTTTTGTGACATTATTAATTCCACCAATAAACATGAAGTCCAATGTGCATGTTTTCTGCATAACCGTGTCTTGGAGAGGGTCAATAACCAAAATAAAATAATGCATTTTCAGTACTATTTATTATACACTTCTGTGTACATTTATTAAAGCAATATCAGATTGGGTAAAAAAAAATCTTCTCCCTCCCCTTCCTCCCCCCTTCCCTTTTTTTTTTTTCTTTTTTTTCTTTTTTTTTTTTTTTCTCTTCTTCTTTCCTGCAACGTAATCCGCTGGATCTAGTCCTTTCACCTCATGAATCGCAGTGCTCCACAGAATGTTGTACCCTCACTTTATCATTGCGCCTGTGACTGATGGTTGGGCTCGTTCTGTATCACATTGCACCGATATGTACTGCACCACTGTATTAACTTGGACGCTGGCGCTCCATGCAGATTCGCGGCCCGCGACATTTTCATTTTACGACACTACCTGTTCCTATTGGTTATGTATCATCGTGGTTGACTGTAGTGTATCGAATTGTAATGTTGTAACGCCAGGCAGACCATGGTGCACTGCAGAACGTTATATCCCCCCTGCAATGATCACAACAATGACCTATGTTCGTGTCCACCATCGGTCACACAACAGCTGTATGTATCATACCGTACTGTATCATGCTGGATCGTCAACTCTGATGTTGCTCTCCCTCTAAACCCTTTTCTTTCTGTACCCTTCTCCGTTTGACATGTTAAAACAATAAAAATTGATTTACCTAAAAAAAAATCTTCTTCATGATACAATCATTCTGGAAGATCATCTCAGAGATGTTGGCACCTACACAACCAGCCATGAAAAGGTGACTGATATTGGGCAGCTCCTCTTAGCCAACACATTTCACATACAGAGATTCTACAGGGATGATTTGTAAGGGGCAAAGTGGCCTTTATATTTTTGTGTCTTCTCTGTCTTTTGTATCATCCACAATTTCTGTAGGAGAAAATGATTTGTTGGAGAATCCAATATTAATCCATAGGTCAAAGCTCAAGCAGTAGGTCACACTGTAAGGGAATGGACATTTTCCACTTAATCTCAGGAAAACCATTTAATGTGGTTATTCATTTATGTTGCTCTAGAAAAATAGTCATTTAAGTAAACTGTACAGATGAGGGTAGATCACATAATGCTAAAATATTAAGTCATTTTCATTTACCTTCACTAAGTAATTTTTATTGATTTAACTATCCTATTGGTGATCCACATATATTTGCTGTAAGCTTGGGTGATGTAATGGTGAGTACAGAGTATGTCAGACATCTGACCATGACCAGACATTAATTCACATATCAGGAAATGCCTTATGTAATTGGTCTGGTTGAATTCCCAGGCATGGGCTGTCAAGGTCCATCATTCAGTACATTTACAATGGGGGAAAGCCTGATATGGTCTAGTGTAGCAGGCAAAGAAGCAAAGACGGAAAATAATGCGCCATCATATTAACTCGCTTTGACACATTCATGGCCATCATTCTGCCTAAACTCAAGTCTTAATATAGATTACCGTACTTGATGCAGAATAAAATGACATAATGGCCTCAATGTCCCAGAATCCTTTGCACAGCCCTGAGCTGAATAAAAGCATGCTACAAAGAGCAAGAGAGGTGTTAAATAATGATGTAGCCAAAAGGGCAACATGTTGACTGGACTAGATGTTACATGATAAGAAATGATAGTTGCTGAAGGGCAATGAACTGTATACATTAAGATGTCTTGTATATGTATGTTTGCTTTTTAACACTCTTTTCAGATGCGGTACTGAAATATTTATGTTTTTTTCCCACTGGAATAACATTCTGCAAACCTTTGGCTATATAAATTTACAGGGACCGAGAGGGATTGTAATTTTGAGCAAAACGGCTGGGAAAAGTTAACTTTACAGTCTTATATATATAAGATTGTGTATATGATATCCTGGCATGGGTGGTTAAGCATACAATTATAAAGAACAGATAAGTTGACTGCAGGGCATACAATTCCACTGTGCGTCATCAGGGATCAGGCTTTTTTTCCAGCATGCCAGACATAAGATCTCAGATTAGATCATTTGCCAGCATGCTGAGTATTTAGCTTTGTATGAAGCAGTGTTGATCGCTATAGCAACACCCTGTCTAGGTGTTTTTATCCGTTTTTCTACGCTCAAGTGAAGCTGTCGATTGGACACAGATCAATCAGCAGACTTGTTTTAAATGTGCAAGTCTACAGAACTGTTTAGAAATTACTGAAAACGATCATTTACTAGAGTACACAGAGTGCCGCTATGTAGAAGATTTATAACTGGCCTTCTGAGCCCACCTTCCCTGTTACATATTTCCTGTCTCCTATGAGAGTTTAAAGAGTTAAATTTAATTAAAGGTATTTAACATATTTAATGTCATTATAAAAATCCCCACCAATCATTTTCTTGTATCAAATACCCTTCAATAATACATCACTGCTTTTCAAATGTGAATGATGTATTTTAAGTTATATACACACCTGGGAACTTTGGCCCTTTATTAACCCTTTAGTGAACCATAACACAGATTATATGTAGCAACTCATCCAATGTGTTAACCAACCTACGCTAATACCTTAACCTTAACTTGTCTTCCAACTGGTGCTTTTGATACCAGTACTGTGCATTCAGATTGGGATATCAACCTCGACATATCGGTAGCAAAAAAAAAAACAATTGGAAAACTAAGATATGTAGAGTGCGAGTCAGCTCCAGACTATGTAAATCTGATATTTTGCCCCTTAACTCAGATTGGAACAAAAACTCTAAGACTCATGTTCAAATCCTGACTTCACATTTATTGTTATACATGTATTAACAGGAAATATATTTTATATTGAAATGCTTCCATCTCACCAAGAACAATCCTTACATTAATAAAAAGTTACATTAAAAATGTACTCAGATTACATTTCAATTACATGCCTCTGCAAACTTTGCTGAGTACTCCTGTTTAATTTCCCGGAAAAGGGAAAATGGACAGAAGGATGGTTACCTTTTGTTCCATATCAAGATTGTTGATTTTAACTTTGGTCAATTGTCTTAAATGAAATGAGTATATGTATATATGGATAATTTTGTATTCGTTAGCCTAATCATTGAACATTAAGAGACAGTTTGGATAATTCAATGAAATCCTAGTACACTATATGACCAAGCATATGTTGATACACCTGACCATCACACCTATATAAGCTTGTTGGACATTGCATCCCAAAACCATGGGCATTCATTCTGAATTGCCCCCTCCTCCTTCTTGTGGCTATAACAGCCTTCACTCTTCTAAGAAGGTTTTCAAAAATATTTTGGAGTGTGTCTGTGGGAATTTGTGCCCATTCAGCCAAAACAGCATTTGTGAGATAGCTGAACCGACATACTGCAAAAATGGCAAAATTGCTCCGGGACTTGAGGTACCAATAACCACTGGGACTGAAGGGGTTAAGGACGCTTACAACATTGCACATTAACGCCCTCCCATATTCCTTTAGCTCATCTTTCCTAGTCCCTCTCCTGCAATACTTTTACTAGTGTGGCTGGTCCATCCCTAATGATGGCACTTTTACCTATTGTGTACTAAATACACCCTAAATCCCTCAGTCAAATTGTTATGTTACATACTACTTGTACAGCGCTACGGAATTTGATGGTGCTATATAAAACAATAAATAATAATAATAATAACATGCCTTTGTGATTCGTTGTATACACGTTAGCAATGGGTGTAGCTGAAAACCCTAAATTCAATAATTAGGAGCGGTGTCCACATACATTTGGTCATATAGTTTATTATGTGTTAAAAATAATTCATAATAAAATAAAAACTAATACATTATAAAATGTGACTACATCATTTTATTATGAATGCTCCCTAAAACTAAGTGGACTATATTTTGGTGTGATTTTACTGCTTATTTGTTTCTATTTGTTCCAGTTTTTGTATGCTGCTTATGAATTAGGATATTTCTCTGAAATGTCTTTAGTAAACAGCTGCTTTTTATTTTTTTGCATAGTTGCAGAGAAATTTATCCAATGGGACAAAAGTCAAGACTAAGTATGATTGATTATGATGTCATGTATATGACTCTAGACGTCCACCAGACCGATTCACCCATCAGGAAGAATATAGCAACAGTATGAGCCACCAGAACCGTTCTTGAACAGGGCTTTCTATTTAAACATTTCATCTTAAGTTACTTTCATCTCCACAAATGTTTGTCCATTCTTTAAGAGTCATGAAGGCATTTCTGGTGTTAAACAAGCAAACTTCATGGCTTAAAAGTTATTGCTCTGGACACTTAGATTTTTCCAAATCACAAACATTCTTCTGTTGTTCATTGCAGAGTTTCTGTACAAGTTTACCTTGTCTTCCTTTTCTAAACACAATGCTTTTGCTATCCTCGTAAATATCAGATTATAGCTCAGAGGGGTTGTATATACCAATTTACAGAGCTTTTTGTAAACACAGTAACATGGTTTCCCTTAAATGAACCTAACAACAGAGTTGTCAGTTCATATTTGTCTGGCAATGGATTACAAATAACATTGCTTAGATAGAGCTGAAAAAATATTTGTTTCTTGCGCTTGGTTATGTTCAGCTTCTACTATGTGTCTAGTTTTCCATTTTTCCTTTTGGTAAATGATATATGAATGTTAAGCCTTGTGGCAGTTAACTTCCTGGGTCTACTGCACACTCGTCTGCTATGTTGTTTCCCCTTCTGCAAATGAGATAAGCTACTATAAGCCCAGGGGCATAACCCGGATCACTGTAGCGCTTGCAGTAGGGCCTTAGGACACCCCAAGAATTGTTGGCGTGTAAGTGGTCCCTTCAAAATTCGCCTCTAATCTCCTGTTAATAATTTCAATTTAGATTACTGAGCATATCCAGCACATATAACATATCACTTGGCTTATTCTATCCAGCCGTTGGCCTTAACCCCTTCTGACGTTTACTTGAAAAATCTTTTACTCATCTATAAACGCTAATGAAAAAAAACTCCTAAATAGATTCCACTATTTGTCCTGAGTTTAAAAATACCAAATGTTCTTATGGTTTTTTTTTTGCTTTTTCTGTACATTACAGGGCAATGCCCTGTAACGTTTTGCTATTTCAAAACCATTTTTCCCAAATATGGTATTTCAAATGCTGGCATTTTAACTTTTTCCGTGTACACATTTTCCACCAGCCTTCATCAAAATTTGCAGTCATAGTTTTTGTGTGTTTTTTTTTCCCCACACACATTCTACATCAGATAATATGTATTCTGCAGCATCTCCTGAGTATAGTGATACATGCAAGAGTTTGTTTGTTTTTTGGGGGAGCTAAAAGGCCACATTTGTGAAATTTGACCATCCTGCCACCTGTGTTAATGTTGGCCTTTTGGGGGGTTTTTTGGAACTGGACATGTTACCATATTTCTTATTTAAATATTTATTTATTTATTTTACTAATAACATTGTGATTGGAAGCTGGGCTTCATTGACTTGCATGTCAACCTGCAAGGGCAGCCAGAGCTCACAGGAGGGTCAGGAGAGACCCTCTTGGAAACTTTGGAAACTTGTCTCTTTTTTTTAAAGGACACCACCATCCTGTGAGTGGCAACATCTCTCGCAGTGGCATCCTGGGGTGGGTGTTCGGTGTCGCTGATTTCAGTGATGCCATTGAAGCTTAAGAGTCTGATCTCAGTGTTGCTGAATGCCTCAACATCGGGCATGCCAGGCACGTCAATTATCATTAACTGACTGTTTTTGCGAAAGGTGCCTGGACCGTCAAGAGGTCAGGAGGTTGCCAGGGGTGCCAGTCCTGCCCTGGATGCAGTATTTTTATTACATGTTTGTTCAATTTTTACTGTGCCCACATAAATTATATCTAGACTAATATTAGTCCACATGGAAAACTTGAATTGTCATTTAAAGAAATACTTCAGTCACCTGCATACAAATGGGGACATCAAGCAAACTGGTAGAAAACATACCAACTGGGATTTTTAGGTATGGTCATAGCAGCAGCGCCGGCCGTACAATGGAGCCGACTGGGGCAATTGCCCCAAGCGTTTAGTGATGATTCATGAGGACTGCTTGAGTTGCCACACGGTCCCTCTGCTCCAAGCAATTTTCAGGAACACGCCCCACACTACGGATGTCTTTACACTCTGTGCAGGTTTTTTGCCACACATTTTACAGTAATGACAGCATGGAACGTCAGATCCATTGGTCGTAAACCTTTTTTTTCCCCTGAGAAAAGATAATCATGTAGTGATTTTAGAATGAACTTAGCGCTGGGTCACATCACAGCCTCCTTCTTCCTCAAGGAAGAAGAAAATATTCATTTAAACAGTCGGAGCGTGCTGAGTAGCTAAAAGATGCTGTTCCACAAAAGAATACTTGCACTCCCAGAATGTTAAGCAAATAAACCAGAGTAGATCTGACATTTCCTCTGATGGCATACAGTAATTATATGAATAAGACAAAATTGTGCTTGATTAAGGACTTATTCCTATGAACTGCTTTGGTGTTCAATTGTGATTCTAATGTTACAAAAATGTTAAATTCAGCACAGTAAGTGGACCTGTCACTTGATATTTTTCGTCGTTCATTTTGGTTCTGAGTGGAAGCTGACACACTGTATTATTTAATCAACACAATAGCCTGCTTCTGGAAGTTTATGAGTTAAAAAACCCAATAAAGTCCAGTATTTCTGAAATCAATAAAAACTAATAAAAATTCAGCACACAAGTAAATGTGTACAATACCCTTTAATGTTATAGATCGTGTGTAAATAATCCTGAGAAGGTAATTTGGTGATGAGTATGCCCTTTGCATTATATAGGATATTGACTGATAAGCAAACTAGTAGTTTTGCATTTATATTGAGTAGCTATATCTCATGCATATTTAAGACAGTAAAAGGACCACACATTGGATTCTGATTATATGAACAAGGACCATATTAAAGTGTACCTGCCTAACAAAACACAAAGGTCTACCAAAACACGAAACACAAAATTCACAAAAAAAGAAGAGTTATGAGGATAGTTTGTGGGAGAGTTGTGGTTTCAACTTTCTCACGTCGCCATCCCTTATGAAGGGCCAACACTGGCTTGTTCCTTCACCAAGGAGGGCTGAGCTGACTCTGTATAATGCACAAGTCTATGTGTATGGATAATTTAGAGATATCGCAATAATTTGACTATACATTACACAGGGCCAGGCCAGTCAAGCTCTTCCTGCAGCAGAAGCTGACAGTGGTTGGACCTTCATAATGTATACTGAAGTCAAGGAGTTAAACAATAACACCCTCTGACAACTCTCTGTTTAGTGAATAAACCCCCAAATCCAACATAACTGAGGAATGGCAATATAAGGGTTATGTGTAAAAAGTGATTATAATGCACAGTTGAAAAGTGATCTTATCACTTTTGGTTGCTTTGGTAACATGAATACTTTTCAAACTTGTAATCAGCAGAATGACATTGTACACATTTTACATATGATTCACTGATATGTTTTGCATTAGGTGTGTATTAAATAGGTGTGTATTAACTCACAGTAACTCAAAGCAGTATTAGTATATTTCACATTATTGGTAATTGGGTATGGAGGTTTCCATGAGGGTTCTCAATATTGGCCTTGTTTTTTCTTAAGCATTGGACAAAGTGGGATGGCTTTGATATATATTTTTTTATATATATTATGTTAAAAGAAAAAATAGGTATCATTTTATGTATTTCTCATATATTTTCTGCAATATTTACTGAACATGTCAATGCAAATTATTGTATAAATAACCCCTTTGTTAGATCTGTAATTGTGTGGAAAGTGTATTAGTGTGTTCTTTACAGATTAAATATATACATTGCGTTATGGAGAGTAAATTGTAATTAAACATGTTATTCTATATCATACATAATTATAAAAGTATCCATAACAAATAAAACACTAATGGAAATATGTATTGTAAGGGTGATATATACAGCAAGCAAGAAGTATAGCCTTGAATAAGCGAGAATACAAACACTGCTATTCATATGGTTATGTTGAAATACCACAAACTAGTAGGGAACTACTCTTTAAAAATACAGAATATTTATGGAAAATCAACACAAGAAAGTCTTAGTCACAGATTTATAATGAATATGGCATTTACAAATGGAAAGTTTTTGAAAATGTTAAGAAAAAATATTAATTGGCATAAAAGTAATGAAAAAAGTAAACACAAAGTAGCATTTCTGGTGATCAACTGCAACAAGCAGATGTATAGATCAAGGGATTTGCTTACACTCTCCTGTATTTATGGCATTGCCATAGTCTATCATAGCAAATAGTAAAAGGAAAAGTGATAAACTTGGGACTGACCTAGCAAATGTATATATGTTCAAAATCAAAAACTAAGAGATCTATTTACAGAGGTTTGGTTGGGTATTCAGTTTAATCACATGTCCATCCCATTTGCTAATGTATGGGAAACGAATGTTATGTCGGAACCTTGTTGTCAATAAAAATAAATTCAGGCAGTGTCACAAAATCTTTAACTTAGAACAGACTGGTGGTTCCTTACACCTGCCCCTATTGCCAGTCTGCCCCTTTGGGAAGGTTAGCTGGAAGGAGGAGAAGGCAGAGTTTGGGGGAGGGGGGGGAGAGAGGGAGAGAAAAAATCTAAAATGGTTTTGTGGCACATTATTTTAATAATGGGAACAAATGCTATGTAAGGATATCTTAACGTGTTGTCCTTTTCCTTGACACAAATGAAAACTATAATATTAACTAGGTTGTCCTAAAACTGATACCTAGCTATTTTGATTTGGAGCTACCCCTAATTTTTCAACCTCTTCGCTTAACCCCTTAAGAACAATGGGCGGTCCATAAACCCATTGAAAATAATGCATTTTGAGCCGTACATGTACGTGCTTTGTCATTAAGGGGTTAAAAAGTGAACAAACACATTGACTCTTTGTTGTAATGTATAAAGACATAATCCCAATTAGTATTCAAAGTGGGATAGGTGACTACAATTTACTGAAAATGCAATATTTGTTTAAATGGATTTCAATTGTATTACTCTGTATTTTACATCATACATATTTACAGGGTAGTCAAAGCATCTTACAGAAACTATTTAACTTGTGGAATTACAAGCCTGTCAAATATTTGAGTATTGATTGATTTTGAGGGTTAAATCTATGTATTATTTAAGCTCCAGCTCATACAGGTCGAAATACAGGGCCTTGAAAGTCTGCAGCCTAATACATTTATATACATGACCCTTTGTGTTTAAGTAATCCCTTCCATACAGATACTGTTACTTAACACAATTCCTTCTTAATAATGTTCTAACAATTAATCAAACAGACTTTCTTTGAGAGGGTTTCATTAATCTGCATATTCTGGAAAGAAAACATTTTGACTATTAAATACAATACGGTACAAATAATGAAATAGAGGAGCTAATGGAAGCAAGTTGGCCTTGGCGTGTAATGAACAAAGACAGGCTCGAGTCAGACCCAAAGCTTGGCTCATCGTCCTGGGTATCGGTCAGTGTGGACTGCAGAATTCCGGAAATCACAATTCTGTCTTCTCTTCGGGCGAATATTCGTTTTTTCTTCGTGTTTTCCGGTTAAGGGGTTAATACGGGGTTAACGCGTACCGCAGCAGCTCTGGCGCCAGTACTTTAAATGTGCCTATCAGCAACTCCATCGGGCCTCCTGCTGGCAAACAATGAGCATAGTACCATATATAGCTAATATATTCTCAGAATATTATGCTACTCAATGTAAAACCAACAGAGGGCAGCATGCGGTCCGAAGATATATTAGCCATATGTGGCAGTGTGTTCATTTTCATTTATTAATTATTTAAATAAAATATATCCCCATGATCCGCTGGTCTCCCCGCTGCAAAAGTTAAATGCACTCTGCACTCGCAGACATTAATTCTGTCGAACTTGCAAAAACTTTTTTCTATTTATCTCTTGCGGCCGGGTTTTTGTAATGTAAACTGTTCAAACAAAGGATCGATGGAACTGTCATTGTAATTTGAATCAATGCAAATGAGCACCACTAGCATACATTCGCGCTAATAACTATCCACCCGACAGGCAACTTGCTGCCCCTTCTGTGGTTTCACCACTACAGTAGGCATTGTTCCATATGCTTGAACAATCCCAAACGTTACTATGCCCTACTCAGTTCTAATGTTTACCTGCAAGATGCAGATAGGATATATCCTTTGCCAAATTCTTTGATCTAATAAAAGTATGCCATAAATATCTAACCAACCATCAAAACAATACAGCAATTATACACTCATACTAGACTGCTGTATTACACCCATGCAACTAATATACATTTTCTTACTATATAAAAAACTGTAAACATCTTTTACACTCATCTTCTAGGACCAGCAGCTCGTCTGCTAAAATATGCCGTAGGGCCTTCACTTTTTTATAAGAATATTACAATAAACTATAATACACTTATTTTTTTTCTACAGCATCGACAATAACCTACTAACTTTTTTTCTAAAACTAATATATATACACAGAGCATGCCAAAAACATAGGCTGCAATCAAAGTCAACCTAATTAATTCTCTAGTCTACAATATTAAAAGTTATTGAAATATTATAGGGCCTTGTACGGGAAAGACAATATATTGTTTGCATAGGAGATCTCTCAGAGATGTCATGGTCCCTTAAGGTTTCTGTCAATTTTACAAACTTTGCTAATCAAGGTTCTGGTCCCAGTGTGTTAATATTGCATTTTCACCACCTACTACTTTATTTTTTAATTAAAATACATTACCTCCATTGAAATATTGTAATAATCACAATGTTGCCAATGGGATTTTAGAGTATCGCTTCTAGATAAATCCCATTAAAAGAAAGTTTTAAACTATGTTAGAAGTGAAACCTCAGCTGGCAGAATGGTATTGGAGTTACTATAATTGGGAAATCTTTCTGGTCTCTCATATATTAATATAAGTTCAATATCTACTTAATGTATTTTAAATTAAAACTTTAAATAAAAATGGTAACACATTAAAAACTAATCTTGTGACTTGGAAAAACCCACTGCATACAAACCAATGTTTTCTATGTATTTATTACAATATTTCATATGTATGCATTCTTAGATAATATTTTTCTTGTTTTGATGCTCTCCTTTAGAACCACTGTATCCATTTTCTTCAGTCACCATCTGACCTCTTCTAGAGTTAGCCACTTATCTAGTAAAAATAAGATTAAATGTAGGTTTTACAAATACATTAAATAAGAAACTCCCAACACTTGCTTTGTTTTTTCCCCATGGATAAAGGCTCCATAATCAATAGAGGACATTAAGTATCTATTTAAAGGGACACTCAAGTGTCCCAGACAGCCTCCTAAATAATGAATGCATATTAAACTACTTTGTAAATGTAAAAAAAAGCTTAAGAGAAGCTGCACCTCCAGAGATGCAGCAAAACGCTTCTTCTGTGGTTTTGCGCCTGCGATTGGCTGCTTCAAGCAGCCAATCGGTGACAATAAAGTCCACATATTGAAATCTATGGGGAGTTTTTTGTTTCTGGGATGCTTGCCAAGCCAATAATTGACTGCTAGCTGACAGGAGCTGACTGACAGTAGGTATATCAGTGTATACATCCCGTGTACGGCAAATAACTGTGGTTTGGAAAAGAAGCAAGGTAGATACCACAAAATATTAAAGGAACCAATCAGCTATTGTATACATTAAAGTGCATATCAAAGGCTAATTTTACAACTAAACCTCTGCGACCCCCTTGCTGCAATAATTGTTTTCCCACTCTTAGTGCATCTCTCTCATAATATCTAATGTAACCATGACAAAGTATATTTGACAAAATAGAATATATTCTATATTAGAAGGCAAGCAATTAAAATGGAAATCCTCACATATTCCGAAGTCCTGTTTTCCTAAAGTATGACAGAAAACCCATTTAATTTGACAAAGCTTATCCATATCATATTCTGCTAATAATTGCATAAGCTAAATTGAGCAATTATTCTATATACTGTGCTTCCTTACTTCTTCATAAATGAATCATCATCTGCTTGCCATGGGAACGACTGCATCCTTTTGAAATTAAAAAGGGGAATCTAACTTTATAAAAAGAAAAAAGGCTAATTTATAGTGACACACAATGACATGCTGTTCTGCAATGAGGAAAATCTCCCTGGGATACTCATAATAATAGCAATATTGACAAAAAAACTGCATAGGAAAATTCATCTTTCATTTTTTATGTAACTCCCTGGTTACCAGCGTAGACTTCCCACCTAGAACAGCTGCCATCTCAATCCTGAGGCAATCAATGAAACTCACTTTAAAGATGATTGTGTGTATAGACTCCAGGTGGTAAACTGTTTACTATCACACCACCTTACTGAGGCAAACAATGCATTTTGCTTATGTATTTTCAGACGTTTTTTTATTAAGTTTTCTAAAGTTTGGGAACTGTAACAAAACCATAGGAAGCTGTATGACTGTCAGGAAATGGTCAGCGACCACAGGTGTAACTACAGGGGTCACAGCCTGTGCCTCTAGGGGGCCTGGAGCAACCCTTGCAACCCCTTTTTCCTCTGGAAAGAAGGTCGGAAGGGCCCTTTCTAAACTATTTTGAACTGGCACGGGGAGACAGGAACGAATCAGGGGTCATGTGACGTCACAGAGGCTGCCTGCACAGTGTGTGAGCATCCGCATAGCAAGCTGCAGTAGCAACGAGGGGTAAGCGAGGGCAGGAGGGAGGTGGGATGTATGAATATGTGTGTCTGTATATATATATGAGAGCATGGAATGTGTACTTTTGTGTGTGAGCATGGATGTGTAATTGCGTGTATATGTGAGCATGGATGTATAATTTGTGAGCATGGATGTGTACTCTTCTGTGTAAACATGGATGCGTACTTTTGATTGTGAACATGTATGAGTACTTTTGTGTGTGAACATGGATGAGTACTTTTGTGTGTGAACAT